>JAYMSL010000156.1:0-33923 GCA_036897195.1 Plantago coronopus
TTTTATAGTTATATAAATCGACTATGTTATGAACCCAGAGGGTGGTGCAGTAGTCAGGTGTATGTTGTGATGGGCAGAGGTGGAGCTTCATTCGGTGATATGAGGTTGGTATTACGGTGGGGTATAAGGTTGGTATTGGGTTAGTGTGGGGTATAAAGTTGGTAATAGTGGGACCCTAACGATATAGGCCCCCAGAAATGGAATATAATTGTGCCCCCCATATTTATGTATATTTGAATCATATATACATGTGTATTTACTCGAAGTACACATGTACATGTATATATGCCAATGATATATACATGCCAACTACATATGGGACCCGTTACCACTTCATGTATGTATGGAATGACATATACATGTTTATACTATATGTGGGGCCCATTACCCCGGAAAAAAGGACGTTGAATACTATATTGGCATGATTTTTATAAGTTGAAAACTTTAGTGTTAGCATATATAACCAAAAAAATCTGTCAAATGCTTAGGGCCCACACTCCTAACAATATTGAGTTTAAGTTGTGTGTGTATTACAATATAAATATATATATATATATATATATATATATATATGTTGCCAGATAACTTCGATCCGCAAAATTTACTACACACACGTCTGGACATGTATATATACAGCCCTTGTGAACATGTCTAACCCAAGACATTCAATATATACTGTGTATTCATATCCCCATCATTGATAGTTGGCTTATTACTAAAATATGTACACTTCAAATAATTTTTTTTTTTATGCTGGCCCGGGTAATACACAAACTTTGACATTTTCAACCTTGAGAGTGTGTACGCACATAAACAAGTTCCTTTGACATAAAATACGTAATTTTGATATAAAAATTATCTTTATATACTTGTGATACATCTTCCACATTTGGTGTGTTCTTGTGGGAGTTACAATTATCTGCCGCACATAAACAAGCTCCCTTGACATGAAATACGTAAATTTGACAAAAAAATTATCTTTATATACTTGTGATACCTCTCCCACATTTGGTGTATTCTTGTGGGAGCTGCAATTATCTGCCAGATACGAAACGAACAATTACCCCCGTTGATAGCGAAGCGTAGCTTAGTTGGTAAGATGATTTCCACTCCAACAAGAAAACATTTACACGGTCAAGAGCCGGTACATTAGGGTTTTTACTTGATCGTGTTTCATACGAATCAAGCATATGTAAAACATAAACCAAAAAAAACATGCACGTCGCGTTATGTGGATTTGTGTGTTCATTAAGTCCACGTCTTATAATACGATGAACCCATAATAAATTCCAGAAAAGAAGGTATAACGTATAGACAACACGCTAAATTAAAAAAATTGACCTCATTTTCTTAGGGCATTTTATTCATTGGAGACATTGGGTGAGTGGATTGTGTAAATTACATCTTTTATGGGGTTCACTCTGAAAAGCCGGGTAAACGTGATTCTGAAACCACGCTTTTCCCCTGTGCGTTTGACATATAGCAACTATTGCACGGCAATCTGAGATTCAGACTCTGCGATATGGAAAAAACGGCTAGTGAAACCCCAGGCGCCATTGTTGTTGCTGCTAATCCATCTGCTCCGAATTCTGCCCGTTCATCCATGTCTTCGACGGCCGTTGATGCGCGCTGGGCTCTTCAGGGAAGGTGCAGGTTCTGGGCACATATCTCCAGTCCTACTGAAGCAACAATGGTGAGGATTATACTCTGAATCTAGTAGTTCTAGTAGTTCTTTACAACTACATTCTTTGTGCATTCAATCTGGTAGTGTAACGAGTTGGTTTTAGGTGCTTATCTATGCTATTGCATCATAAATTTATCATATCTTTAGTGTTCTTGAAAATTAGAATGAAAGGGTTTGAGCAATTGTTTAGAAAAAGGTGACTCTACATGCCCTGTTAGTTGGGAAATAGATATTACGATTCGGAGTTTATATTATTTGTGTCTAGTAGCTAGAATAATTGGCTTGGCAAAATTTGGATGTTACTTCTATCAGTTCAGATTATGTTTGAATGCCTGATGCTTTTAAAATTGCAAATTCTGATCGAGTCTCCGTGGAATAATACCTAGAATTGTTGATGTCAGTAGTTTTCAAATCAAAACAAACAATGATGGATGTGGTTCATGAAAAGGACTCATTTCCACACTCTGAAGCATTTTGTAAATCAAGTCTGTTGTTGTCTTCCCTATATGTTAGAAAAATCTTACCCAACAATGTGACTTCTAACGGTTACTTATACAACTGTGGCTTATCTGTTCGACAACTGTTGCTAAGATTATTGAATCTTTGAATGCTGAATATTGTTGACATGTATATTCATCTATCTGTAAACATAATCATTCCATTGTGATTGTCTCTTATAGCGCTTACCCGACCACTTTGCTGCCCGTATGATGCATCTCCTCCCTACGTATATGCTACTGATAACTGGAGATGGAGATCCAGGACAGGTTAAAGTCGAATCTATTGGAGGTTCGGCATACATGACACAAGGATGGGCTTCCTTCATGGCTGAAACACGCATATCTTACTCAGATATAGTAGTCTTCTCATACCGCTCACTGACCGGTATGAATGTTGGTATTTTCAAAGTGGATGGTTCTGAGGACAACCTAAACCAAGAAGTTGATGCAACTCCTATGGCTGGTCACGCAAGGTGCATATACCCCGATATGATACCTCGCCGAGCTCTCGAAGGGAGGAACCGTTTCTGGAGTTACATATGTAGACCAACTGAAGCAAGGCTGGTAAAGAAATTGAATTAATATGAATTATACTTTTAACATAGATTGACTATCATTAGTTTAAATATTTCCTGTACCAGGACAGGTTTTTCTATATCCGACAGAATTTATGCAAATTGAATTGAAAACTTTTTAATGTTTAAGTGTATTCAAATATTATATGAACACTTTCTGCTAATCATTCAATGAACTACAGCGTCTTCCAGATGTTTATGCAAAACGCATGATGAGTCTTCTCCCAGTCACTATCTTACTAGTTACTGGGGATGGTGAGGTGACGCAAGTTTTGCTTGAAGAGTCTGCGGGTTCTGCTTACATTACCTCAGGCTGGGCAGATTTCATCAAACAACATGGGTTGTCGTACTTTGATATGGTTATTTTCTCATATGACATCACGACTGTAATCCACGTTGGACTCTTCAACGTGAATGGGAGTGAAAACCCACTGAATCAAGCTGTTTCACCATCTGATGGTGAGTTTGCAAATTGGCATCTAGTTTTCATATAACTTTCTTATATTACCATCTTAAGACTTCTGATTCAAGCACTTTGCTGCCACTATGCAGTTAGTGATTCATTCGACCTGTGTCAATGGCTGTCAACTCGCAGGCCAAAGAGGAAACTTGGTCCATCATACCCCCGCAAAGTAGATCTTGTTGATGGTAATGCGTTAATAGTATACATTTGTAAAATCCGTTGTTCAGATTCAATTGCAATGTGACTGATAAAATCATAGCTTGTTTCGCTATATGACTTATTTACAATCTTTCATGTAGATGGCATGGATGAAGATCCAAGGTGCTACATAGCTGATGCAGATATTGGTAAGCAGGATTCGTCCACTTTCAACCTATAGACAGCAACCAAAAAAGATTCTAAAATACTAATTCAATCGTTGGGAACTGAAATGACGTATATTATCCTGCTCTGCATTAAATATGTTATGTTATAGTCATATGCAATGTTTCCCTGAGTATACGATTTTACATTCTAGCATCTGCTATTACTCGAGTATATGCTGTACAAATCACCTATTAGTCCGGGGGTTATATTTTTATTACATCCAATCTTAGCTGAAACCATACAACCACGTAATCAGGATCGAGCCAAACACGAGTCCTCCCAGCAACTATTTCTATCAACCAGATGGCGAGCTGTAAAATTGTTCTTGGAGAAGAGGCTGTCAGTGGTTTTTTCTTAATGGTATGACTGTTTGTATATTCACTGTTTATTATTACAACTCACATGTTATTAGGTCCCTTGGTGGTACTGATATATACACTCTCCATATCAGGATTTGCCCCCTGATTTTGCATTATGCGTTATGAAGATTGGATACAATGAACTTCAGTTAGAAGTCGGGCGTAAAAAATACTGGAGGATGACTTGTAAGGTTTCTCCTTTGAGATGCCGGATTAAGACAGGTTGGAGCCAATTTGTGCTTGATAACTACTTGCGTGCGGGGGACACAGTCTTCTTCAGGGTGCTTCCAAACAACTCATCCGTCTGTCAAGTAGCTTTCATAGGTCCTGGAGTGCCCGAGGAAGAATATCTAACCTGATTATGTAGTCGTTTCATTTAAGTTTTCGTTGTATCAGACTTAAATTGTTATTGCTTTCAGATGTAACGTACGTGGAACGTCAAGACAGTTGATAAGCGTGTTTATTTTATGAAAACATGTTTATTTTTAGGTCTTACTATGCACTTGTTTCTGAGTTTACTATCTATAACCTCTTCCAAAAATAGTTCTGTTAGCTATAATCACATCTGCTTGTGTTAACCCTGTCCCAACTCTTTTTAGCCCTTTTCAGTTCCTCTTTTAGCCATCTGACTTTGGTTTTCAGCTGTCGAGATTTAAAAATAGTAAAGTTGTATTCCAATGTGGTTTTGACATGTGTATCATGTGTGTTATGTAGATGGCCTTAATGAACATGAAACGTTTGCAACACCTTCGCAACAACTACAAATCATGAAAATCCTACAACAGTGATTAAGCAAAAGCATAAACATAAAATGCATTGATTGGAATTGATAAAACATTACATGAAAATGGAAACAAAACTCCCAGATCTATCCGAACAGAAAATTTGAACTGGGAGCTGAACATATAACAACATTTACTCCTTGCTAATTATGCTCCCTAGAGCCTTAACACAAGCAGCTATGATTATAGATAGCACGACAATGGTGCAAATCACCCTATCCCACTTCTTGGAAGATTGCTTCAATTCATCTCTCAGAGCCGTGACTTTGTTTTTCAACTTCTTGTTCTTCTCCAATGCAGCCATGATATCAACATCCTTGTGGAGGAGTTGATCCTTGGCAACAGCAATTTCTACTTCTGCAGCGTTCTTCCTGTCCATCAGAGCTTTTATCATAGTTTTCAGATGTTGAATGTCTTCCGTCCCAACGAAGCGAAAGTATGAGCAGCCTCCACCATTAGGCTACCAAAATCATCAAAAAAAAGTTAGTTATTAACATCAGAATTATCAGATGAACACAGAAGGATAGATAAAAAATACATTAGAAATACTAACTGTTCTCTTTTCACAGCCTATCCATTTCAGCCCTGGATTGTCCCTTGAGCTAGACATCCCCCATTTTGTGATATGCCCGCAGTAACACAACTCGCCAGGGCGCCTTGGATCCTGATGTCGTTCAGCAGTGGATGACTCAGCCATATCAAACCAGGTTTGCTTAGTGTGTTTGAGATTGAGTTTCAGAGAGATCTGCTGATTGTGTTGAAGGTAAAGTGATGGAAACCCTTGCTACTTTTATAGACTGGAGGTACAACAAACTAACTAAAAAAAAAATGGCATAATACCATCTTAAGTCATAACTACATGTACCACACTTTAGTAAAAGCTGCTAGTACACCAACTACCTATGAAGCTAGAATGTAATTTTTCAACTCCTAGAAGTGAGCTGACTAGTCTGCACCATTGTGATAATCTCAGAGAGATTGATTTAAAAAAAAGGAAGGACATGTGTTACAATGTTTAATTAGAGTTTGCAGTTCATGCTTTGACAACAGTGATGGTAATTGCACATGCTAACTCAACACAAATAAGAGCGATTGCTGGCTTATCTGCATATCTAGCTTTCATGCAAGCCGGACTGCTGCTTTAAACGTTGTTGATTAAAGCTTATAATATAAACAAGGTTCTTTGTGTCCACTATGTGATTTCGACAATCGGTCATTAGCAACCTTTATATATTACCAACCATAGTATACTTTCATATGCAGCCTAATTTTACAGCTTACTACTACTGCTCTTGTTTGGTTATATTACAGAAATCTTAAACTCTCTAACATTTAGCATATGTAAGATGATATCACATGATGATCACCGTCCTACTACTTGTCCTTCACAGAGCTTGAGTCTTCTTAAATACTTTACCATGTGTAAGATGATATTCAATACTCTAATACTTCACCATATGTGAACCAAACATTACTGCTTTTAGTACACATAGTGATGAGAAGATCTATGAACACTTTTCCTGTAAATTCAACACAGCCATTATCAGATATAAATTTTTGTCCTCCCTACTCAACCACCAATGTATAGGAGGAATTAATTCATTTAGATACAATACAGATAAATGAAAAGGTAAATGCCATGGGTCTCACTTCTCATTAGGTTTAATAACCTTTGATATTTGTTTCTTTGGATAGTCCCACTACACACAACAACGTTCCAGGCGCAACCTGCAGATGGATCGTTTAGCTGTGTACCGAACTTCTCGCCCTCGACGTAAGTGTCTAAAATCACAGCTCCTGAGCATTACTGCTTTAGTTGCAAGGTCTAGAAACAAAATGCTGTTACTTATTTGGCCAGTTTCTACATGTTCATTCAGTTCTTCTTGTGCTTGAAATTGTTTGCAATCTGATGATGTGTCTGTTCTTGTAGATGGATTGTTTACTAGTTCTCAATAAGGCTTACTCTTAATTCCATCTTACACTGTGTTTATATCACTGAGTTACTTTTTTTCGTAACTGTCATGACTCGCCTTCTTATATGTGCTTTATAGATGAATGAAAATTAACCCTGAAGTTGTTATCTGTTGATAAAATGGAACATATTTTTGTTTGTTACCAGTCATATATATACATTAATGTATAAAACATGTAATAAGGCTCATGAAGATGTGTTCTAGACATATGATGATGTATTATATTCAACAATTACGAGAACACTTTCAATAGAATTCTTCCTAAAACTGCTCTACAGTAACTTTTTGTTTCACCTTCTTAAGACCTGATTACTGGTAATTCCCATTTTCATGACCTATCTTAGAATCAAACCGAGATCATTCATTGAATTGTAAGAACACATCATTAGCTTTTTACAAAAATAATGAGAAATCTTAACAAAATCAGGACAAATGTGACATTTTTTTAAAGGAGGATTGTGAAATTGCCAATTCTATGATTGGATATGTGTATCTCATAGTTGATCACTTGGTTTTAATTCCAGGACTCCCCCAAAATATAATGTCTGTCAAGACTCATTTTGGGGGACGATTCGTCAATGATGTTACCACTGGGACAGTTTCCTACTTCGGTGGTAAAGTGATGTATATTCACCACATAGAAGTTGTGGACGGGGATTTCTCCTTCGGCCGTTTGCTGCAGGCTTCTAAACAAATGCTTTTTCGGTCTGCTGGTGGTAGCATGATATGTGTCCCAACCCTATGCTGGTACTCTAAGAAAGCTACTCCTTGGCCTCAAAGTCTTACTCCACTGAGTAGCTCACCTGATGTTGAGGAAATGATGCAGGATGCAATGGTGAATAAGGAAAGGGTCGCAGAAGTTTACTGGCAGGATGTTTGTAAACAGATCGATCGAAACAGGGCCACTGTCTACAGATTGCCAGATATCATGATAGAACGAACCAGGGCATTTGATTACAATCTGTATTTGGCATTCTCTCTGTACTACGAGAAGATAGAGCAAGATGATGAGGGGAAAAGGGCAATTATCAGAGAAGAGGGGTTGTGCATGTGCTGGTACGTTTCAGATGATCATAAACCACGTCCTAGCCCTTATCGTAACTGGGACATTCTTGGGATGCCTTCACAAAGGTACCGCAGGATCGGGTAGTCAACTTCAATCATCAGAACAAGGAATTCTTCACCGTCAGAGAGCTCCTTATCATTTTCATGTTTTGTGCAAAACCTGTGTGTTGTTTTATGAAACAAACCTATCTCATGTTTTAGCAATCTGACTAATTATATAATTATCGCAGTTACTAGTGCTTAGTTCACTTGTTTGTTCATCTCATTAATCTTCGAAATTGTTTGTGTCCATTAATTAATCGATGCTTCACCATATCGCATACAAGGAAGTAGAAACCTATGTAGTTAAACATCGTTCTGTGACACAATGATTGCTTTAACATACATTCAACCTCAGGTTCTGTGTACGTCATCCTCGGAAGAATCAGGTGTTATAAATCCACAGTCCTAAAATCACATTTCTTTTAGTGTACACAAACATCATGGTTTCCCATTATGTTCGCAGTCGATGAGTAGACCTTGCATCTCCCAGAACATATTCATTGAATCTAATAACTGGTCTTCTAGTTTGTCTGAGTAAATGCTTTACATCATTTTGATGGGAAGGGTTATATCTCCATTCCAAATTGTTAATGGATTTTGCATTGTAATGGAGTTTTCATCTGTTCACTTCTGAGGAATAGACCTTGCATGTAATGGAGTATTCATAATCTCGCCAGTAAATTCAATGATGCATCTGTGCTTGATTTTAATCTATCTTATAAATCAGGTTTGCTTGATTTTATGATATGTTCTGTCGTGAGGAGTTCCGTCCAAATTGTTTCAGGCATTCTACTACTAACATCATACATAACTTGTATATATCAATCCAAACTATGTGATTTCATTATATGATAAAATCATGAGATCCACATACAATTTGCTCAGACTGACTAGCTGCAGGAAATAAAGCCCTGGTTCTGAGCCCAGGGATCACTTAAAAAAAAGACAATAAGTAGAAAGGCAATATAATATAATGCGTACTAGTAATGACAAATAAACTTGACATCTGCTTAACAAGCATGTCTACTGCATTGTTTGATACTCAGACCGGGCTGTTTGGTGGGGTTCTTGGCACAACTGGTGGGCCGGCATATGATCTAGGCGTAATCATCATGAACATCTGGTAAGGTATCAATGGCAGATTGCAGTAAGCCATGTACCAGAGTGGTTTTGCTCGACGCATCATCTCACGTCCCTGGCTTCCTATTGGATATATGTCATGAGTTGTGTTGTAGTATTTCCGTACAAGATACATTGCATCAAACCCGGGGGGTTGACGAGGGACCACAATTGGCATGTGGTAGGGGTAGCCATCTGGATTAGGTATGCGTGATGCAAAGTCATTCATCAGATATACAGATATCCAGCCCTTGCCAGACTCCTGCAATTCATAGAACATGTCGAACACATCCTTGTCTGAGCAGAGAACGCGCAGACCTGTGTCAAGATTCTGACCAGGGATTTGATACCATGCTTGGGAAGCAATCTTCTGTGGGAATGGTTCTCTGATTTTACCAGCAATCCCAAATATGGTATCAATTCCGCAGCTGTTAGCATCGACATTGTTGATAAGTGCAACATTGTTCGGGTAATACCCAACCTCAGCAAGATTCGCAGTGATGGGATTTAGGCAGAAGCGGCCGTCGAAATGAAAAAGTATAGAACACATACCTAAAGCAGGACCTGTATGAAAAGATTCATAAAGATTAAGATAATGAAGGGTGCTGAATCATATTTCCTTAACAGCAATTAAAGTAAAGAAGTGCTACATTCTGATAACCTATACATTGAAATATACATCTATCACCTAAGGCAAGAAAAAAAACCAAGATATGCCTTCACATAGGGAGTTTATTCCTTTACAAGAATCTAGATGTACAGAAACAATTAAAAATAACTATAATCTTGGAATCACTAAGTGATTTGCAAAAATACTTTGAAAATACTTTGAAAATCGGTGACGTTGTCAAAGCATACCAGGGAGATGACTAAAATTGAATACAGAACCTATCTTAGCAGTGCTAATCGGGAACAAGCTGACTGATATCACTAAAGGTAGCAAATCTTTACTTAGATTGCTATAATGAAAATCAGTAAGTGAAATCTGAAATCATGCAAGTACCAACTCAACTCTGTTTCCAGAATGCACCCTAAACAATATGCTGATAAAAATACTTCATATACAAACCAGAAACTACAAATATACATTAACTGAAGTATTGTAGAATGCCATCTGATGGATCTAGGCTACTGTATCTACTATGAGATACTCAACAAGACTAAACATAACTAAACTTAGTTCCCATTTGATAATCAACTACTTAATTACACTTTTAACAAACGACAAGAGTATCAGGTAAAGGTTAGTCCTATTTAAACTTAATTTGCATATGTAATCATGATCATGAAGGTCGACACTGCGAGAAACAATCAGCAACACTTTGTTTTTTCATCAAATCAGATAGTTATATAAGATATAGTAGATAGGATTCGACCTGCACCCAAGACACTAGTTGGGGAAGTGGGGATCCTTGCAGGCAGAGTTGGCACCATCTGGAAAGGCGCTGCAGATGGATTCAGCGGCGCAGGAGCATGCGGCCTTGGCAATACATCCGTTCCCAGCAACATGTCTGTGATAGATATATATAAGGTAAGTTTCTGTGCTAGTAGATATGCATATCCATGAAATTTTATACACACATGCTATGAACTACATGGAACTCTAAGAAGAGTAAAAAAGATTGCTGGTAACACACAACTAATCCTCTGATAATGTATGAGTTTTGATTTAAATATACCTTCCAGTAAGCCAACAGATGACCCCCTTCCAGAATCACTCATGCTAAACGGATCCTCTTCAAGGTTGAGTGGAGTGGAGCCAGAGTCATTTGGCAAGTCAGAAGGGAATTGCATTGCAGTTGTGATTGAAGCCTGAAAATGATGTGTGATGAAAAGGTGAATTAGATAAGCATTCATGCAGTGCTATTTATTGGTTCCATATCCTAAGAAATAATATAGCTTCAGCCTGCCTGAAAATGGGGGGGGGTGGCGTCTAATCCGTTCTGCATTTGAAGTACACACCTTTCCATTTAAGTTGCCCCCTGGCATGAGTGACACGCCTGACCTATTGTACTTGCTTAATAAGTGTTATCAGTAACTTGAGCCAGCTACTTGCCCTTAATTAAGCTTCCTCAATTGCAAGGATTATAGCCGAACTACTTGCTTAATTATCATTAGAAAATTATAGCCGAACTTCCTACAATTGCAACGATTCCTAAAACAAACCACAAAGCCCCGCAAAATACACTAATGTATCTGTGTTACACGTGTGAACTAAACGAGCACTATATTAGGTTCGCGATTGTCAGGTTCATTTTCATCTAGCATCTGTCCGTAACTCAATCCGAGCATCTGCAAAACCACGTCGCTGATTATAGTTCTTATACAACATCAAACTCATTTACATATATATATAAAACGAGTCACGTTATCAAAGGCATATAACAGGACATGAGATGGCATGAAGTTTAAATCACACACAGACCCTAGCTTAAAAATGCTGGCCGGAAAACAAGCGGATTGCAAATCCAAAGATAAAAAGAAAACGCAATGCAGACACAAATGACTCGATTTTATTACTCGCTCTATATCCTGTTTCCAAACAAACCAGTTCCTACGATATCTGCCTAAAACGATTTTCGTAAACATTAGGTATCTATTAAGAGGATGATATATGTTCATTTTTCACTCTAGACTTACTGGTTAATTACCAGTAAGATGCTTTATTATGTCCATCACAAAAACATACCTTCCAAAACCCCTTCTGGGGTTTGATGTGTCCTTGACAGGGGTATTAATGTATTAACTTCAGCTGTACACCACATCTGTGGCAGGTAGGACTCATTATGTTAAGAACGTGCTTACATCCTACTACTGATGTATTGCTTGCTAAAAATCTGGGAATGAAGGAATCTCCCAAATCTATACAATTAAATACTTGTCCTAAATAGAACTGCTCTTCACTCTCTTATTTGATCTTTAGATATTGAGATTGTTAATTTTAACAAAAAAATAACACAATGTAGGACTTAAGCCGTATAATTATTTTGTGAAAACTTCAATCTTTGGATCTCAAGTATTAGAGCACTGCAGATTTTGTCCTTTCTGACTCTTTTGCCTATATCCCCTTTTAATGGTGAAGTTATATGTACTGAAATGAAGGCCTAAATGCAATGAGAATTTTTTAGGACACATGTATATGCGCACGTCATAAACTAAAACGCGACGGGGGAGTAAACTAAAATGTCCTGCCAAAGAGTTTTAGATTTTGCATGGAGTAGGGGGGCGGTTATCATCCGAGTTGGCCTGCATGATTGAGTATGAGGACGGTGATCATCATGTGATATCGTCTATCAGGATGTGATAGCGTCATGGCTTATCTGCAGATCAAGCTCTCGTGCAAGCCGGACTGCTGCTTTAAAACGAGATGAGTGAAGCTTAATATATAAACAAGATTCTTTGTGACGACTAGGTGAATTCGAGAATCAGTCATTAGCAAACTTTATATTTTACCAACCATAATATACTTTCATATGCAGACTAATTTCACAGCTTACTACTACTGCTCTTGATGGGGTTATATTACCGAAATCATCATGCCTCAACATTTACTACTTGTCCTTCACAGAGCTTGAGTTTAACTTCAGCTGTAGACCTCATATGTGGCAAGTAGACCTCATTATGTTAAGAACGTGCTTACATCCTACTACTGATGTATTGCTTGCTAAAAATCTGGGAATGAAGAAATCTCCCAAATCTAAACAATTAAATACTTGTCCTTATTAGGGCTGCTCTTCACTCTCTTATTTGATCTTTACAATATTGATAATGTGAATTTTGACTACGAAAATATTTCACATTGTAGGACTTAAGACGTATAATTATTTTGTACAAACTTCAATCTTTGGATCTCAAGTATTTCATTTGTTAGATTTTTGGCCTTTCTGACTCTTTTGCCTATATCCCCTTTTAATGGTGAAGGTAATATATGTACTGAAAAGGAGGTCTAAATGCAAAGAGCATTTTTTAGTACTCATTTGTATGCGCACGTCATAAAACAAAACGCGAAGGGAGAGTAAACTAAACTGTCCTGCCAATGAGTTCTTGATTTTGCATGGAGTAGGGGGCGGTTATCATGAGCGTTGGATCGATTAGGAGGACGGTGATCATCATGTGGTATCACCAAGTAGGATATAATAGCGTCATGGCTTATCTGCCGATCTAGCTTTCATGCAAGCCGGACTGCTGCTTTAAGCCGAGTTGAGTAAAGGTTCTACTATAAACAAGATTCTTTGTGTCGACTAAGTGATTTCGGCAATCGATCATTACCAACCTTTATATATTACCAACCATAATATACTTTCATATCCATCCTAATTTTGCAGCTTACTACTACTGCTCTTGTTTGGTTATATTACCGAAATCATCAACTCTCTACCATTTACTACTTGTCCTTCACAGAGCTTGAGTCTGCATTTGTTTTTGTCTTACTTCCCAATGATGTCCTTTTCCCTTCTTGTCATCAAGACTACCAATGTTCTACAGTGTGTATATAGCTACCTGTGACAAAATCCCTAGACAATTAGCATGTGTTTATGCTAAATAGCACCATATAGTCACACTTTCACCAAGACTCAACTGTCACCATATCCCCCTAGTAGATGTATATTGTTTAAACTTATAACTATCCGCTTATTGTATCGTAGTTGCATATTTTCCAGTGTGACCCTTTGAATTTCCCTTGCAACGAAGTCGCATCAATAAACAACAGTGGTTTGCAGCTCTTCAAACCTTGAACAGATTATTGAAATGGAATGAAAAAAATGTAGATTATTGAAATGGAATGAAAAACCTGTAGGCCTGTTTTGTAAACTCATCTCTATCAAATTCATAAGTCTGTGGTTTATCCCCTTTTTCACTGCACAGTATATTGCTAATTATGCAATGTTTACCAGTTCACTATATCTATAAGTGGACTTATGTATGTAATTATATTGTTACAAACATAGTCCTGGCAGGACTTCAATTGAGTCCAGACTTTGTACATCTATTCCCTATTCATTATATGTGTAGCTTAGCCATCATAGATTTGTATTTAAGTAGAAAACCTTCCAGGGGTGCTATTTTAGGCATGATGATTTCACTTTCCTAGTTTTAGGGGTTTTAATAGGTGGTTGGTGCAAGAATTCTGAGTCTTCAATGCTGTGAACCAATTCTCTTCTTTAGTCTGTTTGATATATGCAACTTACTCAATTTTATCTACCGTTCTGACTCCAAAAATTGTGTCATCCAACCACATTCCAGGAAATCATGACAAAATCAACAGCTCCTCCGAAAGGTATGAACTGACACATTTACAACCACATTCCATTCTGCAATATATGTCATGTAACTTTCTGCCACATTTAGGACTATCTAAGTAGCTTTTATTGTCTTTTTATCTATCTACCTCATCTGATTGTAACGCTAGTAATCAACTACGTTTAGTATTGTGATATGGTATTCTATCCAATATTATTGCATTCTGACCAACCACAATCTGTTTATTGTAAACTGAAAACATTAAGCAGTCCTTAATGGAGATATGGTTCCAGATTTGCCTTGCCAGTTCATTGTTTACATGATTACCGTTTTAGATTAAGTAGTTAAATTGTTAACATCCGACAGATAACGTTTAAACATTGCTCAATAAGCAAATCATCAAGAACTGATGATTATCAACTTTATAATCGTTAAAACTTATACAAGGCCTTCCATATGAACAAAGTGAACACTAGTTTTCATTATATTTAAGTAAGGGCAGATAGTTGCTGTATGGGCAGCCGTTTAACACATGTTTTACCACCTCTCACAGGGACAATCAGGCCCCGTTTGGTATCATTGAGGATTAACTGGCATGGGCGATGGAACAGGATGCCTCAGAGCACAATTCCCAGGCTGTGTATGTACAGCTATCCTTGTTGCTGGGCTTGGGTGCATAATGTTAATCCTCGACAGTTCAAACTAGTGGATGTTTTTGGAATTCGCCTGAAGATGATTAGAGACAATCTGCCCCTCGAACTGCCGAGCAGAGCATGGTATCAGGTTCCAGGAACTTATCCTTCAGATGGATTAAGGGTGCTAGCTGATGATAAAAGTGTTGCTGAGATGTTTCAACTGATGGAAGGTTTAGGTCTAGGTTTCATCGATATATACTACATGTCTGATGAGATTTTGAAGTTGAGGAAACCTAGTGGATTGCAGTACACAGTCCCCGACACTGTCCCGCAACCTCATGAACATTTTGATCCAGTTCAGCTGTTTGAGCTCTACAGAAAGACATCCATCGACATATACCCTCTTGGATCGCAGTCGAGAGGCCTTCAAGAGATGAATGGAGACCTATGGTACATCACTCAAGATGAGGAATCCAATGTCCCTCTCGCACGTGCTTATGACCTCCGCCCTTCACCACACCGAGTTTGGTCAGATCCATACTGGCCATGATCCCCGACACATCTTTCTAGTTATCCAGTTCATGTGTGTTTTAATGTCTTTAGAACAATCGTTAATTAAATTTATCATTCCACTTATCCCAGCATCAACTAAGTGATCATTTTCCAAAATAGATTCACCTGGAATCTGCTAAGGATTCTTTTCTGTGCTTGCAAACTTGTCTTCTTCAATTCGAAGAACTAATAGTTTTGAAGTTTGGAACCCCTTGTCGTATTCATCAGGCTCTATTCTGAATCGCATGAGCTTTATATAGCTGATCAAGACAGGTGAACCCAACATTTCGGGGACGCACTACAAACTACAATTACGGCATGTATGTGTTGTTTTCAATGCATCATTTCGTTGTTGTTTTCTGTATGAACCTATTAACTTGAACGGCAACTCGAAAGAGTTTGAATCTTGATTTTGCGAATACATAATCTTGATGAATTACAGGACAGCATAAATAAAAAAGACATTACTGAAAATACTCCAAGTATCTAACACGTCGACCCTGAAGATTGAAAATAGGCCTTCCGGTGATACCAGCTGCATTTCCTTCAAATACGCCTATACTTTGGGGAAGGCAGACCACGTAAATCAAGATTCTGAAATGGCCGAATCCTAGGGACACGTTGGTCAGATACGTACCAGCAGAGAGAAAGCTCCTCTTCCCTTGCTACATCCCTTGCAACATCTGGGTCCAGCTCCTCATTCTCATGATGCATTGAAAACAACACATACATGCCGTAATTGTAGTTTGTAGTGCGTCCCCACATGATTGTTGGCAGGGTGTATATTTGCCGATTTTCCTCATCCATTTCCACCCGTCTATCCTGGAAGTAAACCTCTGCAAACTTTTCACCATGACTTGCAGCATCATGCATCATTACATCGATATCAGTATCTGACGTGAGAGGTGTTAAACAACTCGGCCATGAAGTATCCTTCCTAGAGTACCAGCTCATTTGCGGGAGACGGGGTGTGTCTGTTCCTTCGCCTTGGAGGATCATCTTTGTTGCCTGCAGAAGTCGCCCGAAGGTGAAAGCTCCTTCCACGTAGTCAATATAGTGCACATACATAATCTT
Organism: Plantago coronopus; assembly: GCA_036897195.1. Taxonomy (NCBI): domain Eukaryota; kingdom Viridiplantae; phylum Streptophyta; class Magnoliopsida; order Lamiales; family Plantaginaceae; genus Plantago; species Plantago coronopus. The sequence continues at coordinate 16,431 of JAYMSL010000156.1, forward strand.
GCCACCGAGGTATGATACATTACCAGACACTACGTCATCAGTGAACCTCCCTCCGACATGTACTTTCAACGACATCAAGTTATTGCATACAGCTAAGATACAACAATGAAAAAACATGAAAATTGAGAGAGATATAGTGAAATCTTCTCTACTCTATTCAAATAAGAACATCTCAGCCAGATTGCATGGATTTAGTAAAATAAGATTCAAAATAACAAAAAAGCTCTTATAATCATGCACTAACAAATAGCTCTTATGGCTGTATCAGTTATAATCCTTTGAGAATCAGATTGTTATAATGATTTGTGAATCATTAATCAAATATGACCTTCTCTAAAGTAGTTCAACTTTACTTCTAATCTCTAGAAATCAAACTGATAGACTTTTTACAAATTATATCTGGGACAGATCTACCTATGCATAAAGGTACCTGGCCATATGTAAACACATAAGAAACAACTTCATATTCTGCTAAATCATTATGCTACAGCCAAGTTCAGAAGGAGATCTACCAAAGAAATTTTAAATACACTAACAATTACCTTTAGGCCTTTTCGTGCGATAATTGGCCAGCAGATCCATGGTTATCAGCTTTGGCCAGCTACTAATAAGACAGTAAGAAAAAATAAGACAAAAAACAGTAAACACAGAACATTTACATGACTCTCAGTTCTGGAAGAAATGTACCTGTTGAAAGAGTGGGGGTTCGGTTGTTTGTGTGAGTTTTCTTCTTAATTCCTTGTATTTATTTAGGCATTTTGCACTGTATTGGTCTTAATGTTGGACAGGGGTTTACTCTAGGCACTCTATAAGTCCTCTTTGCATTTAGACCTTCTTTGCAGTACATATAACTTCAACATTAAAATGGGATATATACAAAGAGTCAGTAAGGCCAAAATCTTACAAATCTAATACTTGAAATCCAAAGATGATTGAAAATGCTCACATTCTTATAATCCATGATTTGTCCAAAAAATATTCTGCTTGTCATGTGATATTGAACTACTGAACATTCCTGACTCATCTATAACAGAATAATGAGCAGATCCAACTGTTCAATGTATTACAGTAAAATAAAATCCAAAAATCAGGAAAGCAAGTTCTTGCGAAGAAATGTCGCTAACTTTAAACAATCCTTCCCGCTTCGGCACTAAGCTCCTCTGCTAACTTCTGGCCACATGTTATTGAGTCATGACGTGCAGTTACGGCACAATATGGACATTTCCATTTCTTGAACTGTCGCATCGGGATTTCACCAAAAGAAGGTTGTCTTTTGGTCTTAGGCCTCCCTGCAGTAGGCCTCGAATTCGGAGGGAGGATTGGATCCTCAATTCCAACTTCAGCCTCAATTTCATCCCTCAAAGCAGATGGTACAGGGTTTATATCCCGCTTATACACTTCTTTGAAAGTCTTTGTAAAGAAGCACGATTCAACTTTGCCTGTACACACACAGACACAGATATGTATATATCAATAAGAGGAGATGGTAAATCAATCAACATTTATCAACCAGCTATGTTTGTCCAATGAAAACAAGGGATTCTCATTGTTATTCATCGAATGATCAATCCAGTACATGCAATTTGCTGATAATCATGCACTTGCTAACTATGTTGATTAAAAGTTCTGTGACATTGTTTTTTCAGTGAAAATGTTGTTTCATACCTGAAATAGTAGGAGACGTGACAGCAATTACGTTAACAGCGTGAACACATGGGAAACCCTGAACCTGCCAATCGTAGCAAGTGCAAGTGCCAGCTCCAGTATCAACAGTATGAGTAATCGGTGACATTACCTCGTAAATTCCATTCCTAGGAGCCTTGATAATCTCCCATCCCCTACCAGTATGTCTTGCTGCATTCCAAGCACGTTCTTTGCGAGGGCATAGTGCTCCAGTCCACCTACTGGAATCTTCACGCCTCTCAGTGAATAGCTTCATGAGGTGTTGTCGGATAGAATCGACCATGTTACATACAGGCAATCCACGATAAGGTTTAATCATCTTGTTGAATGACTCTGCTGCGTTGCTTGTCATTTCACCATAACGAACCAGGTTTGGAGAGAATGCCACGGCCCATTTTTCATATGGAAGGCCTTCAAGGAAGACCAGCCCCTGGGCACCGCCTTCACGAATAAAGTTATCCAGCTCTATGTGGAAACGTTCAGGTGTAGGTGCATATGCACATTCCTTCAGAAGGTTTACCATCTTTGCCCGGTATCCATTACTCCAGCCCCCTCTGTACATACCTTTCAGATTCGTATACAAGTGATACAGGCAAAAGAAATTGACCGGCTCGGTAAACAGGTTGTTGAATGCTGCCAGTATACCAGCGTGCCTGTCGGAAAGGTAATATACTTTCTTCTCGTGTACAGCAATGTCACGAACCATTCTTATGAAGTACGTCCAATTATCTATATTTTCAGCATCGACTATGGCCATAGCGACTGGAAACAAACCTATGATTCAAACCAAAAACTATAAGCAAGCATCTAAACAACATAATCCAACCTAAGATCCCTCCTTCATGGTCAACAAATCTGCCAAGTAGTCCCTCTAGGTAATACAAAGGACATATTATGAAAATGTTGTTTAAAAAAAAAAAAAAAAACACCTTCACATGTATCAACTAAGGGTGTTCCATTATGTATCAAACAAGATTTGACCTTTGTATATACTCAGTTTCCAGTATTTCAACAGTTCTCACGCATATTTCTAACTTTGATCTATAAATAAAATGACAACGCAACAGAAAAAGTCGTGAAAAAATACCATTATCTCCATCTTTTGCTGTAGCAGACAATAGTTGCCCTTTGTATTTCCCTTTCAACGAAGTCGCGTCAATAAACAACAGTGGCCTGCAGCTCTTAAAACCTTCAATAGATGCTTGAAATGCAATAAAAAACCTGTAGAAATGTTTTGTAACCTCGTCTCTCTCAACTTCAACAACCGATCCAGGATTGGTCCTTTTCACTGCTTCACCATACCATCTTAGTTGATCAAATGATGATGCATAGCTACCATACACCTTCTCTTTGGCTACCTGAAGAGTGCGCCAGGCCCGCATATACCCAACACAAAATCCAAAGTTGTGTTTAATCTCATCTTCGAGATCTTTGCCTCCAAAACCAGGCTTGTCCTGCACATTCTGAACAAAAAATTCCCCCAGAGTGCTAGCGGCTATGCGCTTTGTTGAGTCGTTAACAAGATTGTCTGCACAGTTGTGTGTTAGCATTGCCTTGTTGATAGTGAAAACATTATTATGCAACTTGGATGTGCCTGAAATCCTCCACAAGCAACCAATTTCCTTATTGGCTGCACATACAACTATAATCCGTGACGTGCTGTTCTTTAAGAATCTGTACTTAAACCCTTTGATGCAGGCATATTTACTCAACTCCTGCCTGAACTCATACACCCCCCCGGCAAACTTCTGACCAACACCAACTATATTATATGCCCATGGGTCAGACCTCCTGCCAAGTGTCACTGCTGGTTGTCTAGCATCATAGTTGGGAAACTCCTCGTTTTCGACTTCCGCAAGTGGGTTTGGGGGTGAACTGTTTCGCACATGATTTTGATTAGGCTCATCTGAATTCCCTCTATTCTCTGGGGTCTGATTAGTATCCTTAGCACTACTCCCCCAATTTCCAGTTGTTTGGTTATTACCATTAACCAAACCACTAGGACAATCAAACACAACATCAACGTCTACTCTGCGGGGTTTCAAATCCTCAACAAGAATAAGCAATGAGACAAAATCATCATCAGAATTTAAGCTGCAGTTCCGATAGTTAGCAATATGATATCGGAATGACAAAGCTGCTGACCTCAGATCTGACCACTTCTTTGTAACCCTCGAAACCACATCAAAATACAAACTGTTCTGCCCAACGGGGACAGGGAGAATCTCGCCCTTGCACCTGATCATCAACACGCAGTTGTTGCTAATAACTCGATTATTGCAATCCATTATAACCGCACAGACTGAGCAAACTCCTACAACAAGTAGTCCCTTTTTTAAATATACCAATATTTGACAAGAGTTCCACATACCAGATGATTAACATATCAGTATCACACAATCTATTAGTAAATACTCTGTCCCAAATTGCTCAGTTAATATTTGTATGCAAAAATGGACAATGCCTAACTATCTTTACAATGCCTCACTATCTTTACAATGCCTCACTATCTTTACAACACCTACTTACAAATAAAAAGAATACAAACATTCAATACACTGTGTTCCTGGCTCAACAATAAGGTTGATACTATGCAAAATCGAACATATCTCCTCTAAAAATAACACATGTAAAGGAAACACTAGCAGTTGAGTATCTCAGTTTCAAATCAATTTCAAAACGAAAACATAAATCGAACTTCATATCATATTTAATCGGAACTTGATGTAATCAACCTTGCACATACCTGACAAATTCGTTGTATGCAGAAATGAACAATGCCTAACTAACTTTAAAACACCTGTAAAAATAAATAGAATACAACATTCAATAAACTGGTTCCATATCTCAACAATACTTCTGCCTACTATGTAAAATCGAACTATCCACCTCTAGAAATGACGCATTTAAAGGAAAAAACTAGCAGTTGAGTATCTCATTTTCAAATCAATTTCAAAACGAAAACATAAAGCAAACTTCATTTGGCCATTTAATCGGACCTTGATATAATACGTACCTGTCAAATTCGTGGAGCGGGCTGGAAATTGAGTGCCAAAACTATGAAAACAGATAGCTGGTTGAACATTCAGATTGTGAGGAGATACTTGAAAATAGGGGGAAAGGAATGGTTTGAAATTAGGTAATTAAAGCACTACAAGGACAGTGGAATTTGAATTTCAAATTGAGAAACCTATATCTGGTAGGCAGAAGTACACCGGAACAGGGGATGTACTGGGTAAATGGCCAACTGTAATCGATGATGGAGCTGAGGGGCAAAAGTGTAAGGGGGAATTTTATTGAGGGGTATGGAAGGCAGAAAAAGGGCACAGTTTACTGTATTGCCTTGGAATGAAAAAAAAAAACCGTACTAGGACTTGGGGGTAAATGAAGGTGCCAAGTAGTCCTTGTAGGTAATTTTCTCTATCAGTATTGGGCTCAGAACTCTGAACAGGGGCGGGACTGGCTTGAACCTGGCCAGTGCAGAACACTGGTTCCAATAAAAAAAAAATTAGTAGTGCAACTTTTGGGTTTTTTCAGTTGAAACACATGTTAAACTTTTGGGCCTGCAAATTATATAGCCCAACTTACAGCCCAATTAAATGTCCAATACAAGTCTCAGCCTTTAACGTAAAACTTACCGATCTCAGCGGCTCAGCCTCCGTGACGAATTTCATCTCGCCATTCTCCGCCCAGGCGTCGCTCTCAGTCGCCCTCGCCCCTTCCCTGCTTGCTGATGCTGCCTGCATCTTCTCGCCATTCTATTGGGCATTCCCTTCCCTCAATCGCCCCTTCCCTGCTGCTCGCCAGTCGCCATTCTATGCCCAAGGTTTCTGATTTTAAGTTTTTTTATTTTTCCTTGAATTTTGATACACATGAGCCTGAGAATTGTGAGAGTTGAGAGTGAGCTGAATGGCAGCTCTGCTTTGTTGCAGAGTTGCAGAGCTGAATTGTAAATTGGATGTTTGCAGTCTGCAGAGCTGAATTGTGAATTGTAAATTGAGTAGTGCCTGTTTCTGTTTGTGACTTTGTGCCATTTATAATTGTAAATTGGATGTTTGGACTTGTAGTGAGTGAGATTATATATTTTTTTATGGTTTAATTATAACTAAATCTAGTTAGTAATCAGATTGTGGGCATATATAATTGTTTAGTAACTAGTAAGCATACAGTGAGCTGTGAGCATATATAATTGTTTAGTAATCAAATTGTTTAGATTGTTTAGTAATGGTGCCTTGGTTAGTTGCTTAGTAATGAGATTGTTTAGTAAATCTAGTAATCAGATTGTTTAGTAATCTAGTTAATAATTGTTTGTTTGGCCTTGGTTAGTTGGTTTAGTAATCAAGTTCTGTTTTGTGATTTATAATATAATAAGGCACAACATTATAATTTGATTGACAGGTTTGCTTTTCTTATTTATTTTTGTTAAATTATATATATATTTATCATGTCCACTTTTATAATAATTCTTATTCCTATTTTAATTAACAGGTTGGTTCGCCTTATTTTAACTCTTCCAGTTTCAACGGCAACAACAGAAAGAGCCTTTTCAGCTATGAAACTTGTCAAAACAACTCTTCGCAATAAGATGGAGGATGACTACCTAACTGATTCTTTGGTAGTTTATATTGAAAGAGAGATAGCAAGTAGCATCGACGAAGATTCAATAATTGATGATTTCGCTTCTCAAAAGACTCGGAGGGTACAAACTTAGCAAAAGGTATCATCTATTTTTTATGGACGAATCTTTTTTTATACCTAGTAAATTCTATGTTATGAAACTGCATTTTAGTATAATATATATGTGTTTCATGTTCGTTTTTTTGTCTATATATATATATGGATAAACAACATGTTAGCTTTTGGAGATTTGATTAAGTTGGAGCGCGGGTTAAGAAAAATTCCTGGTTCCGCCCCTGGTTAGGCTGAATACTATTCTGCAGAGTTTTTAGATTTGGGAAGTGCAACACTTTCACTTCAAAATGAAATACTTAAAATGGAAAAATGAGAAAATTCAAACGGGACGGGAAGTACTACGTAGTACATTTCCTTCTATCGATTTGACAGGATTATTAACGTTAAAACAATATTGGATCAAGTATAATAGTAATACGCTTTCCTAAAGCAATGTCTAGTCTGTCTACTCAACAGAAAATGACCATTTTGGAGTTTTCTTCACTTGCCAAAACTCCTCCCTCCCTGATTAAAACCTCTAACATGTAGTAGAGGATATTCACCATCGTACAACAATCAAGATATAATACAAAAGAATTCAAAATACATGGCTCACAATTCATAAACCAAAAACAAAACTACATGATAAAAATTCTTATATACTAGGGCAGAATTCAAAGTAAAAACACGTTAAAGCTGCAGGTGAGTATCTCAAGTAGGGATGTAAATCAATCACAATCTGTTTGACCAATCCGTTCATAATTCGCTTCATCAACTGATAAAAATTTATATAGTTGGATAGGTGTGATATTAGAAGGACAGGAGTGCTAACCAAGCATGTACTCATGCTGTATTTTTTTTCTTTGAAAATTAGAAAGGATCGTGGACAGATTATGATTCATTGATCAGCCCTTTAAAGTAATACATCTAACTAGAGCTGAAGTTTAATTAATCTATTCAAACAAGTCAGTTTAGATGTTATTACAAGTTAATAGTGGTTTGATGTGAAGGTCTCAACTCTCATGCACTTAAAATGTGAGAAAAGATGAACGATTGGATCATGGGATGATATATTTTACATCCGTATAGACTATTAGTGAGTGAGAAAATTCAAAGTTGATTCTTTTGGGATATACTTATTAATTACGTGGAGGGAATGATATCTAAGTTCAATTCTTATCTTCATGCAATAAAATAATTCTTATTTCTGATATCACCTCAGAAAGTGACACAAAATTAATGAGATCTTAGATGATCATCTGTATAAATCTCGAGCTTTTGAGCACACTAATTAACATGTATGACATTCTAAATCATTTTCTTTTCCCCTCTTGCTAAGATTTAAGAATTAAAGAATGAAAAAACCAATTCTTTTCTTGATTTTGTTGTCTATTTCTACCTATTACGGTTCATGTTTGCCCATCGAAGCCACCTCTATTGGGTACATAAAACGTTCATGTGACAAGACTTTGTACCCAAAACTATGCTTTGCAACTCTTTCCAAGTATGCAACAAAAATAGAAACCAGTCCCAAGCTCCTAGCCAGCACTGCCCTGCAAGTTACCTTCAACAACACGCGCTCCGTGAGGGGTACGCTTCAAAAGCTGTCCAGGGCGAGAGGTTTGAGGCCACCAGAGACTGCGGAGTTGCTTGAGTGTGTGGAGGAGGTGGGTGACTCGGTGTACGAGCTTCAGAAGTCGATGAGCAGGTTGGATCATTCCAGGAAAGGGCCTGAGTTTGTAAATCAGATGAATGATGTTCAGACGTGGGTGAGTGCTGCTTTGACGGACGATGATACTTGCATGGATGATTTTACGGCTACTGGGAAGATGAGAAGTTTGGTTCGGGGTCTAGTCGTAAAGGTTGCTAGCTTGACTAGTATCTCTTTGGCCTTCATCAATGACTATGCTGCTGCAGTTTAGAGAGCTTGTAGCATATGCAAAGCATGTTCATTAGGCCAGTTTAAGGTGTGATATTTGTCAATTGTCATGTTGTGTATTTTGTGAGATTATTGAACAAGATTGTAATTGTAAAGTAGTTGTTTAAAGAACATATATAGACATGTAATTAAGGAATATTAGCTCAAGAAGAAAAGCTTTTATTAGCTAATTGTTCCCAACTCCTCATGAAAAAACATCATGAAAGTTAAACAGGAACAAGAATTGTTACAAAAATAAGTTCTTCATCAGGAACCAAAGATATGATCAAGAAGAAAAGAACTTTTGATACAAGAATCGATATACAAAATTCTACAATGCTGGTACGTGTCGAGGTTGAACTATTCAAGGCACGTCTTAGAATTACAAGGATAGTCTAGACGAAAGTCGCAGGGTATTAAGCAGGTAGTGGTATATCAGTGGCTGAACTCATCTGCCATATCTGTAATGAGGCTGTGATGCTTGTATCAGTAGCATTGTTGAACAGATAAATTTGTGCATCTTTATTAATCGCACTTGTAGGATATATACGTGACGTGATGCATGATCTTCCGCCTTGAGCAAAGCTCTCGACGATTGAGTGATCCACCTGGAGAAAGAACGAGAGGACATGTTAATTTTGTTTTAGTAATAACAGGATTTGTTATGTTTACAGACTTGGAGATGATGAACGATACTTACTAGGATTCTCAGTGACAATTTTTCGCCATCAAGTACTGGAACGGTGCTACCGTAGATTGCGTTGTCTACATCAGTTGCCTTAGATGACCTGTAAGCAAAGAATGTTAAGATATAGATACTTGACATGTTTAATTGGAGAGTGCAAATTGCATCAAGTAGGCACCTTGAATGGTCAGCACAGAAGAATGTCTTCAGGTTTCCTTGTGTGTCTTTCGAAACATAGAAGTAAACCGGAGTTTGCTCAGATTGGCTCTTATCAGCAATAACCAACAAACCGAATGGTCCCAGTGCACCTCTTTGAGCAGCTCCGCCACTCGTGGTGCAGTCATAGGCTTCATCAGAGCCATTTAGTTTCTCCAACGCTTCTTTTTCTACCTCAAACTCGGCAACGATATCTAGCTGCAAAATAATATAACCATGTAATTGTAAGTAATTAAAGCGCTATAAACACTACTACTATGAATCATGATCAAATATAAGAACAATTTAGAGGCAAACCTGCGAGGTTGAGCCAACATCGAGATGTACAACAGAACCAGGAGTCGCCTCCACCTTGTCGAAAACTTGCTTCTTTAGTCTCAGTTTCTCCACCTCCTCAACAGGCCAGAGTAGCAAGTTGCTGCCAGTTTTTGTATCCAGGGATATTGTCCTCGGAATCGCCTGAATTGGTGATGACAATTTATGTGAATAAGAGATATATCTACATTTAATACATACGGCGCAAACAGAACAATTTAATGATTGTGAATATGTACACTAGTTATATGGTACCTGAACTGATGACCAACCCTTCTGTATATCTGCAAGAACACTGTCAGTCTCTTTGATCCATCCCCACAAGATTCTTCTCTTCTTATCTTGATCATAAAACGTCTTAGACGCGTAGAAAATTCCATAATCGTATCTCAATCCAATACCAACATCAAGTGTGGGATCATCTGGGATAAAAGTTCCAGCTTCACCATTATAAGTCCCAATAGCATAGTAGTCATTTCTATCATCATCTAAGCTAGTCTTCATGACATGTTTCACTTCCGGGCCATTCTCGGAAGTATCTAGGCCGTTTTCGACAACCTTGGAAACAGGGTAGAAATCAACACATTCCCACATGCCAGTTCCATCAACTGCCCTCAGAATCCCATCTAACTTCTCAAAGTTCTTGAAGTCCTTGGTTTCATAGACCAATGAGATGCCGGTCTTGTTAATTTTCGAACCAATGGTGAATCGCCACTTGCCTTCAGGGGTCAACCAGGCAGTGGTGGGGTCACGGAAGTCCTTTGACCCGATGCCAGGTGGTGGGACCATAACAGGGTTCTTCGGGTACTTGACCCATTCAACTAGGAAAGGATCGGATGGGTTAGCAGGGTATGCAAGACATTGCACTTGAACAGACTCGTTAGTTGATCCGGTGTAAAGCATGACAAGTTCTCCGTTTTCCAGGAACGTGGCGGAACCTGTCCAGACACCGTTGGCATCGTACCACTGGTCGGGAACCATGGCGATCGGGAGGTGGGCCCAGTGGATGAGATCTTTTGAGACAGCATGCCCCCAAACAATGTTGCCCCAGACTGCTCCAAATGGATTGTACTGGTAAAAGAAATGGTACCATCCCTTGTAGAAAAGTGGCCCTGTTTTAAATGAGGCCATTGTAAGTATTAAAGACATAAATATTTCTACATCCAACTTTAATGATCTAGTATACCAATATTTTTAATGACAGTCTTAGAAAAAAATATTTTTATAGACAACAAATAATAGTTCAAAAGGTTAGAATTCGAGTCACCCATTCCATTAAATAAAAAAAAGAAATTCTAATGACCATGTGTTGGCTGTAGGAAATCTCTACATTAATTTTGAATCCTAAGATTTTCCAATGGGCATGTGCCTTGTGCAGTGGAGTAACTAGAAAGTACTAATATAATTATTGCGTATCTAAAATAGACTAATCTACTAATCTTTAGAAGGTAGTTGGGTAAACTGTACTTTGACAACTTGTTGTACTTCACGACTTATATAGAATTTATCGGTCATTTAGATCCTTTTCAGATCCTTTCTTTTCGTATGATAAGTTGTTTAGGAGATATCAAAATTTACAATCAGATTGATTGAATTAAAACCACTCACATTGTTGTAAATTTGATTTAAATTTTTTTAATTAATAAATGTATATTTACTTGGTCCGTTTTCAGTCTTGCCCACGTTTTTGTTGTTGTTGTGGAAGTAGCTACTTTCATGCCTAATTTTAGTATGGTATCACTGGACAAAATTTAAACAAGTAGTTGAGTTTGCTAGATTTGCTAGAGTATAATGATAGACAAACAATGCATAAAGCCATCAACTATGCTAATCCTTTTCTAACTTTCCCAGTTTTCAAGTTTCAACTACGAGCCATCTTCACGAAATAATTTTTTTTTTTGAGTATGTCGTTTTTATTAATATCACTGATATATTGACACTTATTTAAAACCGAAAAGTACATAATTTAGAAGGATATTCAAACAAGTGATGACTAACCTTTTACGCCATTGCGTTAAGTTGAACAAATCATTAACTATCCTTTATATAATCAAGTCACTCCGATAAACAAATGCAAACACACAGAGTTTCGTTTACGATAAGTGGTGTTATAGTTATACTATCCTGTCATAATTTTCTGCCATGATAACAGGAACCATAACATTATCACTAACAAACTTTAATAATAAATGAGAGAGTTTAGTGGACTAACCATTTGGATCTGGATTATGACACCCAAATATTCAAAATCAAACCAATGCCAGCACGAACAACCCAAAACAAATGGTTAAAACAAAACTGTTAGCACATTAATCACCATAATTAAATAACAATACACTTTAAAGCAAACATCATTATGATAAATTAATAAATAAAATACTCATTAATTACCGTTCATCCAATTCTTTTGTGGCTGGAAATGGAACCCAGTTCGTTGCCAAGCCAACAATGCGTGAGTCCACGAGAAAGCCGGGGCACCTAACACCGGCGTATACGTCTTGGCGGAGACACCTTCTGCAACACCGCGCACGGCTGAGACCAAAGTTTCGACGTGGGGTTGCTCCGAAAGGACCGGCATCTTCCGTTCTTGGTGGTCCCCACCATTATTAAGCAATGCAAACACAACCACTCCGAGAAGCCCGGTTAGCAACAACAGGACTACGGAGGAGGACCGACGACGACGGCGTGGTTGAGTCGGGACGGACGGGGCGAGGAGAGGGGCGGTGGAGGACCGGAGGGATTCTTGATCGTCGTGGTGGTGGCATGGTAGCTCCTCTATGTAAGAAGGAGCCATCTTGAATTGGGATTTGAAAATTGAAAATGAAAAGATATGGAGGAAATGATGGAGATGGTAGCCTATTTATAGGGATTAAGTTATGTGTACTGGCTGGATTTGATCTTGCATGGTTGGACATTATTTCCTAACCATTTTTGGTTCAAACACTAATCAATAATCATCATTATTCATATGCCAATGGATCGATCTCCTTTTCCCTTTATTTACTCCATTTCCATTATTTTCTTTCTAAGTCCACATCAAGTCTTTCTTATTTACCATAACTTTATTACACTCTCAAATATGGATGTGGGGTGTTTTGGAAAACGAAATCATAAGACTAATTATTATACCGAATAAGTTATGTGTTTGAAAAGTTACGTATTACCTCTTCTTTGAATTTGTTGGGAAAGTCCCCTATAATTGAACTTTTAAGAAAATCCACTCAATAATGTTGATGTTAATACTAAAATAGGTGATTTGTATTACAAAATATTTAATATTTATGATACAATAGTTGATAACTTATAAATAGTTAATGTTAATTGTAAAATAGTTGATTTGTAATTTAAATAGTCGATTATTTTATGACAAAATAGTTTATTTGTAATATAAATAGTCGATGTTTAATGGTAAACCGTTGATATTTTAGTAAACAATTGATGTTAATTATAAATATTAATGTTTATTATATATTATTAATGTTTATATTAAAATAGGTGATGTTTTATTATAAATAAATAAATGTTTTTATATGTACTTTCTGAAAAGTTGCCTTGAACTCTCCAAAAAATATTATTCACATTTGTCTGATTTTAAGACGTTACAAGTGTCGCTCAATACACCGGAAACATTTTGTGTTTAGCCATGTAATCAGTTTAATTAAATAAATAGAATCAAACCGCTGAAACGAATAATTAAGCAGCACCTTGACAAACATGTCGCATCGGAGACAAGATCTATGAACAGACAATTATTAGGCACATAATTTATTCAGAAAGCATGTGAATAAGCAGAATTATATTATTTTAATTAGCTTGTACAACCTTTTGGCTCATATTTGCCAAACCAGGGGTTTTGTCTTATGGTATGACATGTTCACTAATAACATGGAACAATCATATTAAATATTCATGTATAGCAATATGTTTTGGCTCGGATTCTCTGAAGAAAGAACACTGATTGATTAACTGGATGTATGGATCTCTTACATCTTCCATGTGCATATACACGTTCCACATGTATTTGCAGTTTGCTGAACCCATCATATCATCAAAAGTACTAACATAACATCTTGTAGGTTGTTGGTTTAGGTAGTATCTGTAGTTATAAACAGAGTCGGAAACGAAAAGTTGGATGGGAAGCGAAGTTTTAACGGACTGTTTGGTATTGGTTAAAGAGTTAAGTTAAGTCCATAACCGAGTAAACAGTAGAATTTGTATTTGACATTGGGGTTAATATTAATACATTAACTCTATTTTACATACTCAAATCTTCCGTACTATTCCTCGGTTAAGAAATCCCGATAACTCCAAAACATAACCGAGTATCGATCAGTCCATTAGAAATTTGGGTGGAAGAGAATGGAATTTTTGAAAAGTTTAGATACATGTAAACTTAAAACTCTAGATGGGGAGACCGTTTCCAATATGTATCTATCTCTACCCTTGAATGCAACTTCTACGTGATGTAGAGCATTTCTTGGAAGACTCCAAGAACAAAATTACTCGAACTTGTTGATATGACAATAGGGAACAATATCATACAAATGGCAATATGGCATATATAGTGACTCGTGCAACGACAAATCAATCTCTCACACTCTCGTTTTGCAATTGAAATGTTTACAGATAAGAATAATGATAACCGTTAAGGAACTATATATGGTGTTTTAATTTTTTTACACAATTTGTCGAGTCAGTTTCGTGTTAAACTGTCCATAACTGTCCTCATATATTGTTGAGCATCCTATATTGCCTAACAAATCACTCAAAACAATTCAGCGAAGCAAATTAACCTGCAGATAGAATAGGAAGTTGAACAGATGTAGTAATATCATAAACACAGCCAATTTTAACATAGTTCAAATATGCCAGTTGCCCAATACAATCTCACGTCATAGAGATTTAAACGGAGGCCAACTCTTACGATCAATTGTTATACAACATTGGCTCCTTATTCTACGAATGGGAACTTTCATGGCCATTCATGGTACACTATACATTAGGAGGTGGCCATATCTTATCGAATAGTTGTTCCACTCGTCTTGATTGGCTGGCATAGCCATCCATTCCAGCACTTAGGAGCTCAACAGCAGCAGGTCCCATAGAGGAGGCAAAGCTATACTGATCCCACTTCACGAGCTGCATACACATCGGGTATGGCATTATTGTATTAAGACTTGACCAAAAGTTAAATTTGTAGTATAAATGGTTTTCAGGTGGCCCCCGTTTGGTAGGGCTATATACAGGTATATAAATTTGGGAGAAAAAATAGTGTGCTGTTTGATTGGGAGAATGGCAGGAATGGATGGCTGCATTGGAATTCCTTAAGCTGAAGCTGAGAGCCACTCTCCCGCTGACACGTGTAAGTGGTATTAATTTTTTGTTTTTGTACCTGTACTAAATGAAAATTTTAGTACAACTTGGGACCAGGAAGTTAAATAAGACGTCTAACTTGGTTTCCAATTAGTCCGCATATGACGTCAGCTGTATGTCACAATGACGCATAAACCGAATCAAATTCGAGCGGAAAGAGTTACCGCACAGCTTTCCTCCTCCGCCTTCAAGTCGCGTCGCCGATTTCCTCCGACTTTCTCACCGATGCCGGTTAGGTAGGGTACTTGCTACTTCTTCTTCGTTATGTTTCTCCCTATTACTCACCCGAATTTCAATTTGTTAGCCCTCCTTTCAATTCTATCACAAATTTTAGGGTTCTTCGGAATTTGCAAAATATGTAAATCCGCTGAGTTAGTTTATCTGAATTAACTGATTAATTGTACATAAATTTCCTTTTTCGTTCTGGTTTATTGTGTGTAGTCGTAGATTAGGAGTTTTGTATGACATTAGGAGTTTTGTGTGACTTGTAAGGTGACAGTTGTGTTGTACTTATGATTGAGTTTTGTAGCTAAATTACGATGCTCAGTTGATGTTTCTGAAGTGATGAGTTAGTTTATATGTATTGGCTGAACAATTGTGCGCAAAGTAGATTTCATTTGCAATTTGTGTCTAGTTTTACTGCACAAAAAAGCGCTAGGTTAATGTCTTAGTGAGGTTTTATATATGTGTTGTTAAGAAGTATGAAGCTGGTTTTATATCTGCACTAGCCCACTTCCCAGGATCCACCATATTCCTACATGCTCTATCGATTTGGGACTGATTTGCAGGTATCAAGCTGCGAGTCGACCCCAAGGAGTTTGAAAGATTCATAGTAATTGCGTGGTTTATCTGGCGCTCTAGAAACCAAGATAATTTTGAGGAAGCTGCTCTAAGCCCCCTAGATACATGACAACTGCCAAAAAAGCTTGTTTCAGGTGATGTGTGAGTCTGCCCTGACTACATATTTGGGCAAGAAGGAAATTGAGATGGTAAAGAATTGAAAAGAACTGATATGCCTTGTGTATGTATCAGGCTTAAATTAGTTTCTACCTTCAGATAGAAAAGGGAGAAAGTTTATGATAAAAACTGTTTGTTTTAAGTTTGTTTGGAGTTGAGATAACTACTTCTTAACTAGTGGTAATAGAGGAGATTTGATATGTACTTATGCATCTAGCTGTATTATATACCTGAAATTGCTCTTTTTAGTCCCTTTTGATCAATGTTACTTGTCAACTCAGGCATCAACTACTAGAGATGGTACTGTTTCGATTCCCGTTTTCTTAATATTATCGTAATCTTATGCCCATCCCTTATGTTAAGCAGCAGTGGCATGTATGATGAATTGATGATGTAGGTTCTACGCCACTTGGGGCTGTAGCAAGTGGAGGCATTTCAGAGTCGGTAAAAACTGACCCCGGGTCATGGACTCGCATGGGTAATCGAAGGGGACAACTTGGAAGTATTTATCAAGTCCGGCCAGCTGCTATTTGTCTATCTACTATAGGTAGTTTGCTGGAAGAAATTAAGAGCTTAGTTTGCTGTTTTGATTCTGTTGATTTTGCTTTCATTAAAAGTTCAGCCAACTTTTTAGCTCATGGATTAGCTTACAATGTAACAGAAGATAGCCAAGGTGCTCGTATTCTACCTAGTCACCTATCTGATGTACTTTGATATTGTTAGTTCTATGAGAATTACATGTTTGAGTAAATACCTGACTCTCATGTGTTAATTTTGTTATTAATCTCATTTGCTTATTATAGGTGCATCTAATTGAACAATTATTTGGTCACAGCTGTTATAATGTTGCTTCATATGGCTGGGTGTACATAGTATCTTCTTGTGTAAACTTGCGTTACACTTTACAAAGTTTTCATCGGGTAAGTTACATTTGTCCTAATGATGATTTGATTAACGGCAAGTGATGTGTTCATTGTTATTTATCACATGAATTTGAGGTTCATTTAGGAAAATAATTTTTTAATGTGTCAGCAGAAATTTTTTCATCTGGAATCATTGTTCAATACTTGAATTATCCTGAATTATTTTGTCACAAAAATTTAAATTTGCACACGGAAACTGAATGGGAGATGGGTAATTTTAATATCAGGCATAATGGTAGGAATTTGCAAACTAGTGTTCGAACTCTAAACAATGTAGGGATGTCAATTTTGATAATATCACGATTCACGTATAATCGTTGAATTTCGTTGTATAATAACATAAACAATTATCTTAAACGCAAACAAAATTAAAAAATATTATAATAAACATGGTAATAAACCACATGAACTCAATATAATACTGGTACTATTTACAAATTCCTACCAAACAACGAAGCCATTATTTTGTACTGGTACAATATATGTGGTACTAAACTAAAAAAATCCCTACCAAACACTTCATTAAAACCCGTACTATTAGTACCAGCATAATTAGTACCGGTACTATTAGGCTTGGAGTTACTACTGGGACTATTTTATGGCGGCCAAAAATTCCTACCAAACTTTCTTTGCAAAATTCCTACCAACCGAAGCCGTAGTGTTTGCCATTGCTTAAGAAAAGCGCTTCTCTGCTTCTGGGCAAAAAAAAAGCAGCAATGTAGAGTTTTATTTCACAACTTCTGCTCTTGCTT
>JAYMSL010000157.1:0-33904 GCA_036897195.1 Plantago coronopus
AAATGGTTATTTTGTTTGTAATGTTGTCTACGTTATTTCTGTTATAAGTGATGTTAGGTTGATGATTGTTGATGTTATGTTGTTGTTTTGAAATTAGTTTGAGTGATTTTTATAGTAATGTTCTGTATAATGATTATTGGTAATGTTAGTACTATTATAAGTGATGTTATGTTGATGTGTTGTTGATGCTATGTTGTTGCTGGAATTGTCAATGCTACCTAAGTGGTCTTTTTAAAAAGACCACAAATAGGTGGTCTTTCCCAAGTTTTTCTCATGTATGTATGTAGTTCGGATTTGTGAGATTGTATATATTGGTAAATGATGTACTGAAATTTGAGATGTTAATAGAACTTTATGGTTTGAACTTTGAAATGCTCTTCTCGCTTGTAGCATTAGTCCATTATGAACATGTCTGGCACCAATTTTTTCAAGCTTGACATGTTCTGGCTGTAATGCGGCATTGTTATTCATAAATTCATTTCCAAAAGTCATCATCATATCTCAAAGAGTATTCAACTTGCTCATGGACCACTCACAAGCCCATACTACAACATAATATTTCCGCAAGGTCTACCCTATACTAAACACATGAGATGTGCCCAATAAGACTATTGAAAAGAAAAACAGAAAGTTTATATTATTGGCGCATTTCGGTCTACTATTTGGAGGAAAACCTAGACAACTTTGGTTATATATATTTCATAAACTCAAGTTTGTTCGGTTCAGTTTATATTTATGCAGTTGAAATTTATATTTAAATAAGTTCAGTTAAGTTCAGATTAGGTTTACGTAGTTAAAATTTATACTTAAAATAAGTCCAGGTCAATTAACGTTTACGTAGTTAATGGTGATGTTAGGTTAGGGAGTCAAGGTGAAGGCTCAATTTGGTGTTGTTTGGTTTGGGAGTCGAGGATCGGTTGGGGATGTTATTGAGGTGTTGTTTGGTTTTGGTAGTCATGGTATTTGGGTGTCTTGGTATGGAGTCGGTTGAGGTAGTTTTTGGGGTGTGGTAAGGGCGAGGGGTATCATTGAAGAGCGTGGTGTTGCGTTTTTGCTAGGTTTGGTTGAGTGTTGGTATGAGAGTTGGCTTGTCAAAGGTGTTGGTTTAATGATTTCGAAGTTGAATGTGATGAGGTTTTTATTTGGAGTTAATAATATTGTGGTTTTGGTGGAAGCACGGTTTAGATTTGGCTAAGTCTTGGTTATCTCGTTTTCGTTTATGTAACTGTGTATAAGCATTACTTATGCTCTGTTTAATGAATGATTATAACTTTTGCCGTTTTAGAAAAGAAGGTTCACGTGAGTAAAATTTTTTACTTGAATAAGAAATTTTAAGACAGTATATGCAAGTTTTGTTCACTTTGAGTAATTATTGTTTTATAAAATTACTAGAAAGATGCATCGCGCTAAGCGCGATGCCCGTGATGTGAACGTGTTACTTAAAATTATGAGGGAACCATGCGTGGGTTAAAAAATAAAAGAATTCTACCTATAAATATTAACTATCGATCTACCAAGCTTATAATGGTGCCCTTTCATTGACACAAAATGGAGAATATACCATTTAATTTAACTTCTTTTTCTATTGATTGAAATGCATAAATCGGACCGAAAGTACTTATCTTTTTTCTTAATATACTTTTACAATTATAATGGTTCGACAAATTTCTAATAAATGATTGATGAAATATTTCACAAACCTCAATACAGAGGATCTGGGATGTCTCAGCTTGCGTCCCGGCTACCGACTTATCTAATAAAGTGGCTTTGTTGCCTATAAAATTATAAGAACATATAATTTCAAGTAAGGAAATTTTCATATCAAAGGCAATAACGATAACACAAACGAAGTAAATAAAATGTTCCTGAAATGGAGGAAAAAGAAAAGTAGAGATTTTTTGCCAGCCAATCCCATAACTTTTCAGCTTCTCAAATACTCCAGAACAAATTAATGCTAATGGAAAATTACCGGAGCATTGGAACAGGATGTTTGGAAATTGGAACTCCACCTTAAAATTCAAATTGTCATTAACACTAATTTTTATCTTCCCCGTTTTACTCTTCCTCTTCTGTGTTCCTTTTGTAGCAATGGCCGTTCCATTGAGCTTAAGAAGGTTTGTTGGAAACACTTGACTACTTGAGAATCCAATCTAGTTCTGAAGGAACTTTTCCCAATCCCTTCAATACTAATTGTCTTTGCAGTTCTCGTGTCCAAGTCAAGCCAAAAAAATGACCATGGTAATTACACTGGAGAACAAGTTCCTTTGTATATTCCAGATAAGCTAGTGCAGTACTGCGGTGTATGTAAAAAATAACACCTTGAATAAAATTATTTCCAAATGTAATCAACTCAGTCCACTTGTTATCATCCTTCATAACCCAGCTGACATCACAGCAATCTATTTCAACATCATAACTAATCAAGATTAAGCCTATCGACAGTGCAAAGCTTGTTCCATTGGCGGTAACGACGTAGTACCCTCATCTAATTAAATTTTGAATGACTGATCTTAATCTATCCGAAGATCAACGCAGAAAGCAGAAAAAGTAACATAGGGCACATCCGATAACAGAATATCTGTAATTAAAAGTAAAGCAGGAGCATTATATAGAAGCTGTCAAATATCAATCCTTATAATTGCACAATAGAGTTTCACAAACATGTAGATTTCAATCTTCTGCAGAGGTTCACATATATTTCTACCAAAGTAACACATTTCTATTTCAAGTCATCATTTACAATCGTACGGATCATCTTTTACATACCCAGCAGCTACAAAAAAGTCAAGAGTATGGTATTGATGGTTGCTTCCAGCTTCTACCTTTTTTGAGGATATTATTCGACTACAAGGAAGAACAACCGACCGAAACTACAACCAAATGCTAAAAACATTCAAACTAAATGAACTGATTTCCTTCACATGTCACTTGACTTTTACAAAGTGACTTAGGTAGTGAGGACTGATAAGTAATGAAAGAGGACCCCTGGTTAGACAATGATCATAATATATTTCAGAGCAATAATAGAGAACATATGATTCAATTTCAATGTTGATGCATGTAGAGAAATCGAAATGCACTTGGCTCCATAACCAGTATCTGAATTATATGACAATATGGTATTTGTTACCACTACCACAAGACCGTAGATGAGAAAGGTCCATTTCATGAACCGGAAGATACATTTGTGAAGTGCTTTCGCATCTTCTCGTACCCTGACATCAAACAGTGAAAAGTTTCATTTGCCTAGTACAGTGAGTAGTTCGACAATTTCCCCAAGAACAGATTCAGCAACAATTTCAATTGGTGAAGTGAAAGACTGAATCACAATTAAGTAGGGCTAATATTTCATCCATTCTTATATTTACTTGCAAAGATATGCATAGAAACACTACAACTATAACCCACAGAGGGACATTTATCTATCGTTAATTATAAATACAGTCTAGTATCTTGTATTTGGTGATGCAAATCGAATGACTGCAGTATGTACTGCAACAGAGATGGGGACAACAGAATCATCAACATCAATACATCATAAAGAAGTGAACTGCAACAAAATAAGATACATTCCTAGGAGTAAATTATATCTTTATGAGTTCCCCGGAAATACAAAAGTAGTTTGTCGCAAGCGGCATTACCAGGGAAACCGTATGCATGCACCCTCATTGGGAGAGATATATCATCAACAAATGATCTAAGACTAATGAACATGTCTTGTCTGCATATGCATAGGTTTACATAGCAGAATCCAATACTGCATTTAAGACACCATTTTGGGCAATGAGATGGGTACATATTCAGAATCTCCACAGCATTTTGAAAAGTAACCTCACGAATCTCTATTATTAATGCTTTAGTTTGTAGTTTGTAAAAATTTGATGCAAACTCCAACATAAATCAAAAGGACAGTACAGGTTAACACATCAATACCTTGTGTATTAGACGGAGTTGGATTGAGTCCGGTGGTGTCAATTGAGCCTTAGAGAATAGAGAACAAAAACGCAGGGAGTAATTAAACAAATTGATCATCAACTTAAGGGCTATTAAATTATGGTAAATTAAGGGGGGAGAGGGGCTGTTTATTGAGTAATTTAAGCAACATTTAGGTAATTGTAGATTTGCAGAAACTCTTTTACCAGAAGATCACGAAGATGCAGAGGTTGTAAACTTGTGGCCGTCCAACACAGCAGTGAAGAAGGGGAAGATAGACAATTGTTGTGAAGAATAAATATCTATTAACGAATGAACAAACCTCGCCGATTCGTTGCGTGGCGTTTGCCGTTTATCTGGGAAGGATGCGGCGTTTGGGTTTGAAGCCATGGAGACGTCGATTTGGATGTGAACGGAGAAGACGAAGTTGAATGCGGTTGTTAAAGTTGTCTTACGATTTTTAAAAGTGCTAAACAACTGGGACTTATTATATTGTTTCAATAATAATAATAATAATAATAATAATAATAATAATAATAATAATAATAATAGTTAAAAAATAGTAATAATATTAATAATAGTAAAAATAATAATGTTAAATAATAATAAAAAAATAATAATAATAATGTCTGCAGTTCAGGTCCATTAAGTTCAGTTCAGTTCAGTTCAGTTCAGGTTCATTAAGTTCAGTTCAGTTCAGAAATTTTCAGAAGTTTTCAGGTGAACTGAACAGAACCTTAAACTTAAGTTGAAATGAACAGGATCTTAACTTTAAGCTTCTAATCGAGTTCAACAGTACAATTTCGCTTTGTCAGGATTATGATTTACCCCTTAACTCAATTATTGCAATCCTTTTCTTTTTCATTTTTTTTAATTTCATTTTTCATCGATTAATCAATCATCCAATATCAATAAAACCAATACTTTTACAATATTATACCAACTTTCTTACACACTTTTAAACAATCTACTATTATTTCCCTATAAATCCTTAACCCAAACCAAACACTTTTTTTTCTATACTCAAACATACCGTTACTATTCCTGAGTTAAAAAATATCGCTAGCTCGTAGTAAATCATAACGAATGTCAATCCGTCACGAATGTCAATCCGTCAAACCTACCGTTACTATTCCTTTTCTTTTTCATTTTTTTTAATTTCATTTTTCATCGATTAATCAATCATCCAATATCAATAAAACCAATACTTTTACAATATTATACCACCTTTCTTACACACTTTTAAACAATCTACTATTATTTCCCTATAAATCCTTAACCCAAACCAAACACTTTTTTTTCTATACTCAAACCTACCGTTACTATTCCTGAGTTAAAAAATATCGCTAGCTCGTAGTAAATCATAACGAATGTCAATCCGTCACTTAAAATACATTTTCATTTCATTAAATAGAGTATATTAGTACAGTATAAAATCATCGTCCGAGTGTTAATACCGCAATTAACAAAGCCGAAATACAGCTTTTTTCCCCTTAATAATCGAAAATGAGATAACAGGTGGGGCTAGTATTCGGCAATCTACAAAATTTGGCTCCAATATAACTTGGACAGTATAGAAAAATTTCTGGAGGTCCGAGCAATCATGGTAAGTCATCTTCTCCTCTGGAGCTAAGAGCTTTCTTTGCAATTTGGAACTTACTAGTCAGCGATTTTTTAGCAGTCACCACGTAATTGCTGATGAAGAACTTGATCCCGATCCTCAGGGGTTCATACTCGGGATTGACAGCAACACGACTGAAAATATTCCAAATAGTCTTATCAGGAAGCTCAAATATAGCCTCAAATATGAGTCGGAAGTGCATGATCCTTTTGGGAGTCAGCTGTACTGGGTCATCTAAATCAACTGCCTTCAGAATTGCCAGTGAGATGCTAAAAGATGCAACCATTTCAGCAATAAATTTCGCCAAGTGCATCGATCTGATCAACGTCGTTGATTCCAGTTCCTTAAAATGATCCCACAAACAATACTGCAAAGAGACGAGGTGGACAGATGAATTAATTGATTTGAGGGTTCAGTAAAAGATGACCAATTTATCAGGTGTAAAATTTGCTACTGCTCCAAATTAAACGGGAACTCATAGTCATACCTGTAAGGTGAACTTGTGGTTTTTGTCATGGGAGCACAATCTAGAGGCAAGAATACAATAATACTTGTTGAATACTTTCTCTTGCAGACAGCACTCCACAAGTACCCGCATGATCTCTCGATCCTAAGCATAAATGCAAACTGTGGTAAGGTGTAATCTTTGAAACAATAGATACAACAAGGATGATGCATAGAGATTATACCTGCTTCCCGGTCAACTCTAGTCTCAAAAGTTTCTCAAAGGCATCTACGTAATCCTCTCCACTCATAATCACACAAAAAATCGCCCTTCTTGCATCTGTATTCATCCTTTGTGCCGCAGCAAGCTGCAGCATTTTTTTGGTTTCAGCTGCCTCCTTATCAATTTTGACAGAGACATCTTCAATGTTCTCGGTAAGCGACGCCAAATCCCCAGACAACCACCATTGTCCTTTCTTTGTAGGATCAAGAAGCTTGCTCCATTTTAGACCTCGAATTAATATATCATCCACTCGCAACTGCATTAGAAAGATGTTATGATCCAAAGGTGATGGTATCAGGCAGTGTATATGCATTAGGAAAAGAAAGAATGGTACAATCGTGTTGGCTGAACTTGGACAAAATAGAAAGTGCTTCTGAATTTTCATAACATTCACAAACACACGGAATTCTGATTTTCATTAACAAAAAGTAATTTCCAACTTATAATTTTGTCCCATAGAAACCCAAATCATAGGAGATCAATAAAGTCAGCAAGATCAATGCAACTAGTTATACTAAGGACAATATGGCAAACACAACCGATACAGATACCGACATGATTAGCACGAGGATCAATGTGATCCATCCCTGATACAGTACTTGGGTTTAACGTGAGAAATACGATGAATACAAAACACACATTTTATGATGAATCTCACGTGCATAATGGTCAAACTAATAAGCATTAATCTGAGGTGCTGCTTGAAGCTATGAGCAATATATTGCATGGTAATATAAGGTCATATAAGGTGCTAAATAAAAACATACAAATGATCATCACACAATAATATGCAAAGATTAAGGATATATGCATACCTTCTGCAGCCACTTCTTTATTCGGTTGTGCTGCAGAGGATCATCCTTGGATCTCTTTTTGTTGTTCTTAATATCGCATATAGTTTCAAGCATAAAGTCCATCTGCAGAGAATGATGAAGGTCAAAGTTAGTTTTTTTTTTTTTTGGAAGCGGCAAAGCGAGATTAATAATGGTTCCCCATTTACCCCCGTGGTGATTCGAACCCCCGACCTATTGGTTGGAGAAGAATTGTATTACCAACTGAGATGCGCTTCGTTGTCGAAGAACAAAGTTAGTTGAATGCACAAAGAAACAATCACTCTGAAATGCAAAAAGTGCATACCCTTCTGCTGCTTGTATTTGATTGCCCATCCGAAGAGGCTTTCACTTCATTCACCCTCATCTGAACACTTGGAATGAAATTCTTCATCCCAACAGGATCATCTCCTCGCAAGTTCATTCCACAACCTGTCAGGATCAATTTTAAAACAGTTAGCTAAAACGAAACGAGGCAAAATACGCATCTTATAATGAGCAAAAGTCAAGAACATGCTACAGCCTACAGACCAGAAGACCTTGATTACTATAATTTTTATTATTTCTAAATACGTCTATGCAGATGATAAGACAACAAAAAGAAAAAAGAACTCATATTGGGGTGCATATAAATGCATGACAGTATCTAATGCTAATCCTCAAATGCCAATCACTAACACAGGGAAAAAGAAATAGAGAAAAGAACGGAGGGAAAAGGAGGAAAGTCTGAGCGGTGGCAGGATAGTCATTAGTCAGATAATTTCACAAAGATTTAGCAAAAAACATACAGTCATAAAGATCACAAAAGGTCCAAAAACAAATACGCTACTTACACTGGAGTACTGTCAAGACTGTGGAAACATCAACTTCTGTCAACCGCTTGCTAAGCATTATCAGGAAATCATATATCAACTCACTGAAAATTAGAAGGAGATGGATCTTGTCAGGGGCTAAGAAAAAACAAACAAATAAATAAGGCCCAGTAGAAAAGATACAAGTGGAATGTGACATTTATATGCACACCATGCAAGTGTCAGTTAGATAGGAAATGCTGACATGTATATCAACCAAATGTAGATTCACAGGAAAAGGAGTAGTGGTTCCTGGTTCCTATATTTCTTTAAAATTAAGTTACAAAACAACAGATTCTAAATTATAAGGGTTGATTTTTTTGGGGATCTTTCTTTTGCAACAAAAGGGGGTAATTTGACTGTCGTCCGCCATCAATACACATTGCAAAGTACAACTACAACACAATTGCAGCCTACATTATGCAGGAAATTACAAGAAACGCAAAGACACTGACATCTGGATAGAAAAACAAGTAACAAGAAAATAAGAATTACGGAATCTCCATGCAGGATAAATGATGACTTCCTACATGCAGATTATTTCTATACATAGATTGAAATACTAGGATTTCACAAAAGTGCAAAGCATAGGAAATGCAAATAACAGACCTGGTGAAATGCAAAGTTACATGCTACTTAGTACATAAATGAAGAGCTCAGAGGACAAGGGTCCCTGAACTTTGACTTACCTTGAACAGACCCCAAAAACATACAAGTAGGAAAGTAAAAGAGTCAGGTTCCGCAGGGAGAGATTGTCCTCTTCTAAATACTCTTCCTGAAAATTGATAGATTATAGATTCTGATGAGAAACAGATAACCACATCCATAACTTACAAGGTACATTGTCATATTTCAGTTTGAAAGTAAATACTTGGCATGCAGAGTATTTGGAAATATGAAAGGTTATATATGGAGTGGAAGTGAGACTGGTCCTAGACTCTTGTACTGCAAAATTTATGGAGTGTGGTAATACTAGAACGACAGGCATTGCAGTTTGCAGATACAAATACATGTTTATTAGTATTTTAGAGAAAATAATTGCTCAATATGATGGAAACTTGTCCTATTTAAGCACCTCAAAACATTTGGCAACACGTGCAAGAAGCTTGGCACCAAAGTCAATTCCAACTGAACAAGCCATGCCAGCAACAAATCCGCCAAACACAGCAGCATACCTAGACATTGTCAAAAAATATTGTATTTGATGTTAGTATAATGAAATAAAAAATAGGGATGAGATGAATGGTCGCAGGAGTTTTAAAGCATAAACATTGAGTAACAGTAATAAGTGATAATGATAGAATAGAGGTACATCTAAACGTGGTACAGTTATGAGAGTTGTTGTCTGATAAACTTCTCAGTTCTCATCAACTAGAAAACAGCTGAATACAGTTGGAGAAAATAAGAAAAACAGATTCTCAACTGTTCATTGCCACGAGGACCTCCAGAACATGATGACACGACTTCTTCACTGACAATTTCAGATCCAGCGCCACGACCAACTGACTGCAAATAGAAGAAAGTAAGAGAACTGTAGCTGAAATTTCAACCACACTGCTCATGCTTGTCTCTAACAAAGAGTTAAGAGTATCACAGTAAAGAGAAACTTCACTGAATATACCGATAGCTATAAATCTATATTTCCTGCCACTGTCACGCAAAATGTCTAGAGCAACTCTTGGAAGCACTTTGCATGCAGAGGTACAGAACTCCAGATGGAGAGATTATAAATTTATTATTAGTTGGCTCCACTGATACTAAAGTTTCTTTGATATAGCCGCCTAAGAAAGACTGATTCTAAGCATACTGACAAAGTGATACTTTCTTATTTCTTAGTCAAAATATTCTCCAGAATAATAACACAAAAACTAAAATATATCAAATACAAGGACTAGAATAGCTAGTGCTCACATGATATAGTTCAGAAATCTCCCTTGTGACAGATTCCACATTACTTTCTGACAGCCTATTTAGAAGTCCTGGAGAACAAAGCAGAGTAAGAAGAAGGTCCATCAGTCATGAGATCAAGAAATCATAATGGCAAACCATATTATAAAAGAAACATCATGACAAGCATACAACATACCGCGTATCCGTTTACGCACTTGAGAGTGTTCTTCTGATTCGTTTCCTCCACGAGATCTAAGATGAGGAGGTACATATCTCTCAGCACTCTTTCGTCCGGACGCAACACCCACAGTAGATGTTTTGACACTTTTCTTAGGACAATCTTCAGAACTTTTTATTTCTTCTTCCCCAGAATTATGCATTGAGGTAATTCCATCAAGCAACATGTCCATGCCATCCTCTCCTCCTACGTTCCCTGTTTTCAACTTTAGTTTCTTAGCAAGTTTTTTTTCCAACCGCAAGTCAGCTTCAGCTGCGCTGTCACCATTCCCAAAGTCGTCCTCAAGATATTCTTCGAACTTTGTTTTCCTTCTCTTAACCTTATTTGAATCTTCTGGTACCTCTGGTTCCTCCTCCTCCTCTTCATTCTCCTCCCCCTCCTCCTCATCATCCTCCTCTTCATCAGTACCACCTACGAGTGAATCGAATTCCTCATCAGACACTTCATCGCCTGACATTTCCTCATCAGACACTTCATCGCCTGACATTCCATCATCTAAATCTTCACTCAGCAAAGTGCTGTTATTACTCCACCCAGACGAGGTGCCATTAGGGGAAACCTCATAGTCCCCTTCACCTTCCCCACGAGAATCAAGAACCGAGGGAATTCCCTCAAGCAGCACATCGAGATCATCATTTCTAGCACTCAACCTGCCATTTTTCACCTTGAGCTTCTTCGCAAGTTTTTTCTCAAACTTCAAGTCTTCATCTGCCGAGAGAAGCTTTCCCTCTGTCTCCAGTCGTAAATACTTACTGAAATTGGTTTCGGAACTTTTACTTGAATCCTTCTTTCTCTTCAAACTCTTTCTTTCACTTTTGGAATTCAACGCACTATGAGGCTTTACATTACCGTCGTCAACACTTTTCTTCTTCGCTCCCAAACCGTTAGTTTCACTTTTGAATTTTTCCCCCTTCTGAGGCTGTGACAAAAACACCTTAGCTGCATTTTCCTTGGGCATCCTCGCCACATTGTCTGCATTTAATACCAAATCTGATTTCTTCACTTCACTCGATTTCTTCAATTTCAAGGATTGCTACATGATCAAACTTTCTTGTATCAATATCCCGAAGTAAAAGCAAATTAAAAAGGAGGGAAAAAACCAACTCAAACTACAGATTTCAATAACTGAAGAAGATAGATATCACTTTGTACCTGGTGTTGCATCCAAGAATCAAACTTGTTCTTGCTCTTGGCCTGGCGGGATTCCTTTCTCCGCTCTTTACGAGATTTAGCCTCCATAGCTAAAACAACCACTGGAAAATAAGAAAATATATCACATACCAGGAAAGGTTCCTGAGTAAACACACCGATGCTTATTAAACCTACTGCAAGAATGTACTAATACCTACGTTTGAGTAAAATTTGCGAACTCCAAAGGCATTAAGAAACAATGAACCAATAAATAGGGCTTTCACTTGCACTGATACCAGCTAATCAACTTTCTTCACCATATATCATAAGCAGAAGGGGCGGAAAACAAAAAGGTGTGTTCTAATATGAAATTAGTTACAGCATTCGGCCGACATAGAAAATCTGCTCATTTGAATTTGATTTATTCATAACAGCATCATCTTATACTCGAGACACTTTTATAGAATGAAAAGTAGAGCAGAAAGACACCGAATTCGTTCTCACCTCTGCGAAAATCGGACAATCAGCTGCAGGTTATAGGTGTGTTTGCGGCGGCGGGCGGCGGAGATACGCGCTTCACTTTTTACTGAAACAAAAGAGTGGGAGAGATGGTATATGGGATTATCATGTTCCTGATCACATTCGAACACGTTAGTTCATCCTTGGGTAAATGAACTGTGCTCGAACTGGAAAGTTCGCGTTTTATCAAAGTATCGCGAATTAGATTTTGGAAGTTCGCTGCTTCCTTTACGGTATTTGGCACTTTGTAACCGGCAAAAAAAACCTAAAAATTGAAAAAATCGCGATTTAGTGTTCCCTAATTCTCGAATTGCCGAATTTCAGCACCCTCATATACCCAAAACCCTCAGTTCTGCTTCCCAAGAAAGTAAAATATGTAACGGGCTGAGTGGACAAGACTTTACCAATTGAGTAAAGTGTGTTAATTAACAGATGAATAGTAACAGACTTGTTAGTAGAGGGTGAAAAAAAAGTGTTTGGATAAGAGTTGGTGTTTAGTAGGTTTTAGTAGGGAATATAGTAGGGATGTAAGAGATGTGTAAGAGTGGTGTAAGAGGTGGGGTATGTGTTTAAGAGAGAGAAGTGTGGGGGTATGTGGGGTATGTGTAAGAGGGTGTAAGAGTGTGAAATGAATAAATAGGAGGAATAAAAATGGTGTGTTAAGGGGCCAAATTGAGTTGTTGTCCAAACACAAATTTGGGACTCAAAACGTGTTAAGAGGCTGCTAAACAGAGCAGAGCTCTTTGCCACTCAGCCCGAATGTTGTTAATTCAATTATATACACTACTTCTCTATGTAACCTAAATGTACCAAGATGGCAAGATATATAGAGTAATAATTAAGCAACAAAGTTGTTGATTCAATTCTATACACTACACAGAACTTGATTCTAGCTGAAACATAAACTCTAAACTGGGTTGGAGATCAAAGAACATATACAGACAGGTAACAGGTTTCATCCATCTCTCTGAGAGATCCTACGTCTTTCGATATATTAGCAATGACCTGAAGAATTCAGATCAAAATGTATGTTTCAACCCTACAAAATCTGCAAGCAAAATGCATTGTTGAGATCAAAGTGAAGTGAGATTCTTGCTGAAGTACAACTGTACATGGAAACAAACCTAACAACTAACACCAAGATATGCATTTATCTCAGACCAGCAAGAAGCATTAGGTTTGCAGATATTGATAACAATGTAGCCAAAAAGAATCATAATATTGTAATTGGATTTGTATCCATTTCCATTACATAAGTGAACGGAATCATATGATCAATCGCTGTATGAACTACAGTAACGAAAGAATCAGCTAATCTATTCACCAGCAAAACTGATTTCCCAACTCTCCTATAAACTTATACTACTATACTCCTGCAGAAATGACAAAGCTAACTGCAAAATCTTGTCTGCTTTTCGGGGATACCTTTGATGGAATCTCTGTTGCATTAGATTGACCAAACACCGCGTCTGTACCTTCAACATCTAATCTTCCTGATTGAGCATCATCGGACACCACATCCTCATAATCTTCATCTGATAAGTAAGAAATCAAACCATCCTCAGATTCGCAACTCCATTCGTTGGATGACAAGTTGTTGTAACAAATTTTGTCACCATCATCTGGGAATACAAACAAGACAGGTTCAATATTTTCCAAATCCTCATCTTCGTCAGCTGCATCCTCGTCACTCAAGCATTGAACGAACGGCTGATTTAACAACATTTCAGGCGTAAACCTAAACATCGAGTTCCTAACAAAACAACACTTGAGAAAGTCCCTTGCCTCTTTCGAAATCTGACTTGGAACATGAGGCAATTCACCTACTTCCCCTATCTTTTTCAGCATTTCATCAGCACTCAGCTCCTTATACTTATCCCAGGGAGACCTTCCAGTTAACATCTCAAGCACAATACAACCAAATGCCCAAACATCCGAAGGACCCTCTTGCACACAATCGACTACTGCTTCGGGCGACAAGTACATAGGAGTACCTCTCCAATAAGGCTCCAACCGTCTCTTCTTACTCTTCTTCCCCCTCTTGGCCAATCCAAAATCCCCGATTTTCGCCCTAAACTCTGTTTTCCCCCCTTTCGTACGAACAAGCAATATATTTTCCGGCTTGAGATCACAATGAACATACCCTAAACCATGAATATGACTCAAACCCCTAAGAATTGCCCTAGCATACACCCTCACCTCAATCTCAGGCAATCCAACGCCAGCTGATTTCTTGATCACATCCGCCAGTGTCCCACCAGAAGCATACTCCAGCAACAAATTATACACCATAGAACCATTTCTCCCCAGGGTAATCTCCTCCCCGTAACACCTGACAATATCAGGACAACCATCAATACTACTCAAAACCTCCCTCTCCTTCTGAATAGAACCCGAAACAGAAACCTCAGCAGATTTGACAGCCATGTGAGACGGAAAGTAACTAAACTTGGAATTGGGATTCTTCAAAGTAGCCAAATAGACACTACCATAAGCCCCTTTCCCTAACATTGAGCCCCTAAACCATGCAACACCGTCTCCATATTCATCCGCACACTTGCTTATTCCCCTAGCAACACTCATTGCAATTCAATCAATCAAAATTGAGTAACTGAATTATGAACAGACGAAAACCCAAAGGCAGAGGTGAAGGGAAGAATCGAATTTGAATGTTAGGGTAGAAATATGGGAATGTGGAATTTGGTAAGAATTTGTGTTGATCGAGCTGGCTGTGGAACAAATAGTTTTGAGTTTCTGCTGCGTTTTGTTTTGTACAAGGGAACTATAAAATAAAGTAAGAGGGGGCGGAAACGGAAATAGGAAAGTAAAAAAGGATGTGAAATGTAAATAAATTAACGGAAATAACGACCCTGGCCAGGGGTAAACGTGTATTTTATGGCTGGTTGGTTGGTTGTCTTGCGCTGGTTGACAACAAATTTGGTCAAGACTAGTTGATTCAACTCAATCACTCAACACGGTGTTTTGTGTTGGTCTCATTTGGTCTGCTTTCCAATTTCATTCTTTTTATAACAATGAAAAATACTAAAAACGAGTCAGTCTAACGAGTTATTACTGTTAGTCGGGTTTGATATTTGGAGAATTGAGTAACGAGGTGCGAGGTTGAGAAATAGTAGAGTGTTAAAGTATTGCTAACGAATAAGATTCGTCGACGTTATTTAAGTGTGATTCTAGAATCGCAGTGAAGCTAAAACCTAAAACTAAGAGGTCGAGATATTATTATACTAGAAGGGATCTCTTGTCCATGTGGTTTCATGTCCAGTAATAGGTAGGTTTGACACGTTTTCCACTTCATTTCTTTGTGTACAGTCGAAATGTGACTTGTTCTTATGAAATAATAAAACACTTTTTCCTTAACTATCTCCGTAATGTTTGAAATATGTGTTTGAATGTTTTTAAATTTGTGTCTGGGTGTCTAATACAGTTATGTTCAACTCATGTATGAGAAAAACTGCATTTTCACAAGACTGTATCTCGTTAGTCAACTTTTAAGAATATAGATTCTGAATTCTTACATACTATTAGTAAATAGGTTACCCGGGTTTGTATTTAAAGTGAAAAGTTTGTTAATATGTGCTATGTCTTGAATGTTCAAAAAGGTCAAATGAATAGTTGCACTAGAGTTGACGTAAATGTGGTTCATTTTGGGAAGATTGGTAGTTATAGTCTTATATATAGATCACAATTAAGACAAGTACACTAGTCTAAAAAAAGCAATGGTTGAATCTGCGTGGATTGTGCAAGTCATGAATGAAACCACTACTATTATCCAATTTACTACGTGTCTTTAGAACTCATTAATTATCACATTCCATCTTTTATTATCATTTATTTAATTTAATAATTAATCAATAGGAATTGAATTTCTTGTAACAGCCAAAACATACACGCATTGTGGATCCAGTACGCACAAAACTATTTAGACTATGTTCAATCCCGTCTCATAATAGTGAAATTAAACTGAACTTAATCAATCTAAGTAAACTGAACTTAATAAAATTGAATTTAAGATAAATTGGGTAGAACCTTATATCCTATATATTGGAATATTGGAATTGATCGGCTAATTTTCCCTGTACACAATGAGCCTTAAAACGCATATTGCATATGAGATTTCTTTAACAAAATTTGTTAAATTGAATTATATCGTTAACTATAACAATTATGCTTATAAAGAAACTCCCTCCGTCCTACAAAACTTTACCCACTTTTCATTTCTGGACGTCCCACAAAACTTTACCCATTACCAAATAAGGAAGCTACCCCACACACAAAAACATTATTTTAACATCAACACTCATTTATCACCACACATTCTCAAAAAGTAAACCTACCCCACTTACTTTTTCATTTTTACACCATTACTTTAACTCATTTTCTTAAACTACGCGTTGACCCTAACGGGTAAAGTTTTGTGGGATGGAGGAAGTAACTATTATACTCAACAACATAGATCAATCAATGATATACTACGTGCAATCATGATTGTTATGCAGAACATAGTTCGAACTGCATTTAACTTGTTTTTAAAACCGTATAATGTAATACTCTGACAAGAATGACTTTTTAACTGTTGAAAAGGTCAATTTTGCCCCTCTTCATGGGAAATAATAGTTATGTACTTTTGTGGACCTTAACCCTATGGACATCTCAAATTACAAGAATGCCCATGCAACATTTAAACGGAATTTAAACATTGTAAAATGACCAATTTGCCTATTTACGATTAAAACTCGTTTATAAGCTCGTTGTTTTTGGCATCGTTTAGCTCCTAGTAAAGGCGTAGTAAAAAATTTCTAAAATCGAAATTGAAATGAGGAATTGTAGTAAGAGTGGACATGGGTCGGGTCTATGTTGGGCAACTTTGGACAAAGCACCATTAGCAGCCCAAAGTGACGCATTGGGCCGGACTGGCTCACTTGAGATGAACAAAAGATGGAGATGACCCGTTATTAAATTAGCCCAATAAATCACCTCTCCTTCTTTCTTGAGCAAAGGGAAAGCCAGCATAGGAGAACGGAATTTTTCACATTTCGTCCAATTTACAGCAAAGAAAGATCATACCGAAATTTCATACTTCTTCAGTATACCAGCAGCAGCAGCATAACAATGGCAACAATGGATGTACGTTTCTCCCTTCCCTTCAACTCCAAACAAACCATCGACCTTGAATTTCCTATTTCATGATTAATAAATATATTGGGCTGTTGATTTCTTGCAGGCAGCTGATTCAGCTCCCTCTATCAACCTTTTGGTCGGCTCTCAATCTGATTCTCAGAGAACTCTGTATGTTTTCTCGCTTTTATCTTTCTATTTCGTTTTCTGCCTTTATAAGTGTATTTTAAATCATCGTAAACATCTAATTTTTTGCATAGGAAGATGTTATGAGAGGCTTTTAGCTCGCCCGGATGTTTTGTTTGTGTATTTTTTGGCTATGGAAGCAAAATTACATGCTTGAACTTGATGTTGATACTTCTTATATCAATATGTATATGTAGTTGGCAACTTGGTATAGTGTGAGTTTTATTTCTCAGATTTTTGTAGTAGCTTTAATCAATGTGTTTTCCTGAATGTGGTTCTATAGTGGCATAATGGGTGCTCTCTTTTTTCAAAAAAAAAAAAAAAAATCCCCTGTAAAGTTGGTTTTTGGTGATGAAAACTGGTTTTCTGAATGTAGTTACCCATATGTTACCGGGACGTCAGTTGTTGGCATCAAGTACAAAGATGGCATTCTTTTGGCTGCTGACATGGGAGGTAGGATCATTAACTTAGCTTCTTTCTTTAGCTTTTCTTGAGTATTTGGAGTGATGCAGAGAATGTACTTATAGGAAAATCTTCTTATTTGACTGGTATATAACACTATGGAATTGAATGTATCAGTGCATTTATCATAAAAGGCACCGAGTGTTTATGTTAGTCATCACGTTTCTGTTATATTGTCTACGTCTACGGTAATGTCTTAATCAGGATTTCAGAAGAGGGAGTTTTTAACTGTCTGACTGATGTATGTCTACTTCTAGGCTCTAGCCATGCTTGCAGTTGTTGCTGAATAGCTCAAGTACTGCGCGTATTGGTTGGTCATTTCTGTAGATTCATCTCTTAGCTCCAATAAGTTAATACATCTTCATAACAATACAATATCATGTGAATGAAACTGTTAATCCTCTCATCAAGATGCCATCATCAGGCTAAGCAGTTGGCTTGAATCAGTGATTTCATTGTATAAATTTCCTAGCCCTGTCAAATATGCCTGTGTGCTGTGTGATCCCTTATCAAATATATTGGTTTTCTTTGACAGGTTCCTATGGATCTACTCTCCGGTATAAATCTGTGGAGCGGTTGAAGTCTGTTGGAAAGCATTCTATCATTGGTGCTAGCGGTGAGATCAGTGATTTTCAAGAGATAATGCGTAGTCTTGATCAACTTACGTAAGTATATCTTTATTCAGAAAGTATTACATCATAGTTTTATATTTCATCTTTTTGGCGGAATTGGATAGTGTGCTCATACGTTTCGTGTGGAAAATCTGACCCTGCTCTTTGGTTGTAGCTTGAACGATTACATGTGGGATGATGGGAACTCATTGGGTCCTAAAGAGGTGCATAATTATCTATCGAGGATGATGTATAATCGCCGTAACAAGTTCAACCCATTGTGGAATTCGCTTGTACTTGGTGGTGTTAAAAATGGACAAAAGTATCTAGGAACAGTAAGTCTTATTTTTCACCTGCCTTCTTAACATTTCCTTATCTGCCCTGCAACTTGCTGACATAGAGCTGAGACGTTTTTTTGTTGTTTTTGTTGTAATTCTAGGTCAGCATGATTGGTGTGCATTATGAAGACGATCATTTGGCAACTGGATTTGGAAATCACCTAGCGCGTCCTATTCTACGTGAGGAATGGCATGAGAATTTGACATTTGAAGAAGGTGTGAAGTTGCTGGAAAAATGCATGCGTGTACTTCTTTATCGTGATAGATCAGCTATCAACAAGCTCCAGGTTTGGTTCATCCTCTAACTCCTAGCTTAGCTTATGTACGCCAGTTTCAATTTGACATTGACCGAGATATGTCAAAGCTTTATCCAGGACATATTATACTATCATACTTACTCATTATACTGGAAAGGAGTATTTGCCTGAGAGATTGGCATTCTTGATGATCATATATTTCATGTCAGGAGTATTGTAATGGCCGAACCATGGTTGGAAATTGTGAAAAACTGTAAAATGACTCTACCTGTTTCCTGCTTTATGGATGTTTTGTACTATTACAATTTCTTGTAAAATTATGAAGAGGCCTCCTGGTGATTTAGTAGACATTTCATCTAGGATAGTCATGAGTCATGACCAGATCTGTCCCTAAGAATTGCTTTTCAATTTGCAGATTGCCAAAATCACGGAGGAGGGGGTGACAATTTCCCAGCCATACTCACTGAAGACTTACTGGAACTTCGCTGCTTTCCAGAATCCTACTGCTGGCGCTGAAGGCTCATGGTAATTAAAGTTCTGAGCACATCATTGACATGCCATAATTTCTCATCCTTTTAGTGCATTTCGACTATTTGCTAACGTTGTATGTTTATTTATGTATGTAGACATGTTCGTAAACCACCTCTGTATCTTTCACCATACATTCCATGACAGTTGACGAAATTAAGGATATTGTTTGCTGTGTTTTTCTCATCTTCAATCAAGTGTATGCTTTTAGCATCCGTACGTTGTTGGTTGTGGGGAGGGAGGATACAATGTGTCTTCTAGACCAAATACACCTACTTGCCTGCATTTTGATATGATCCTGTTTATTTGAATGTCCTAGAAGCATACGCGAATCCTACCTCCAGGCCGGATTTTCTTTGTTTGACATTAATCTCATAGTCTGAAGTCATGCTTGTTAGGTATTGTTAACACTTAACAGCGAGATTATAGATATTTAAACACAGTTCTTCTTACAAGTTGCATGCAAAGTTCAATCTGAGTTTGGATAGTAGTGCTAGTTGAAAAACATAGTGGTTAGAGCAGTCAATTTAAGATCTGTTATTTGGAAGCACATACTTGGACTGTTGCCAATGATCGTTTTATTAGTTTAGTTAAGTCGAACCATATACGTAACCACGAGGCGGAACTAGGGGAGTATAGTGGGACGTTATTTTTCTTCTCGACACTATCGTCGAGCTTCAAATCATGAATCCGTCAGCATGTTACTAACTCTGTTTAATAACTGAGCCGACACATTTACACATCACAATTTGTCTTCATCAAGACACTTGCACCATATACTTATACTCTAAAGCATTACATAAAGTTAACCAAGTTGACCTGTAAAACTGATTAAGTCCTAACAACTCTGTTTTTAAGGGTAAATTAAGCTCACCAGAAGCACTTTTTTTGTTAGAAACAGCAAAGATGAATCGAACTCAGACTTGTTTAGTTCCTCTATAAATTTATCTTTCATAGTCACAGAATTTCATCCAGAGAAAAAAGAAATGAAGCAGGCAGCTATAAGATCAACTGTACTACTAGTACTTGTAGCCTTTCTTGCTTTTGCTGGATCAATCCAAGCAAGAGATTTTCCCGGAGATGATCATCATCGTCTGAGTAATCTATCTACTACTGTTTCACATCTTCACCAGTGGATGGCAAAGCCAACTCAAGTCGTGGAGTTTATATTCCATGCTCAAAGCAACGTATGCAAGTGTCTCGTGTACGTAACATATGGTGCCTTGTTATGTGATCATGACTATGTGGCTCCGCATGATGTTAGGAGGCCGGCACTTCCATCGCCTCCATCCCCAAGAGCACCTCCCGGACAAAGACCAGCGCAGGAGGAAGATAACAACTACAGTAAATTCTAGGTTCTCTGTCTATTTGTATGGATATATGTTTCTTTTAATCAAGTCCTAACAACTCTTTTAACAGTGTACAACTGACCACCCAGAACCCCACCTCCCGGCCGGACCACGACCAGTTGCTTGCTAGCTCCAGTTCCAGCAACGTCCAAACCCACTAAATTATCTCTTCTTCATAATTAGTATACTTTGTGTTTTTTAATGGTTTTACTTTTGTTGGAGAATTTAGTACATATATTCAATTGAGCTTTCGACTATGTTCGTCATATTGATCTTGGGCTCGAACTTCAATTTGCATATAACTGAATCCGCTAAAGCATCACAGTACTGAATTCATTTTGAGTGAAAGCTATTTGATGCATACTCGCATGATAGATCGATGTGAATTATTTCGATTATGTTCGTCATATTGATCGCATGATACTACTGAAATAAATGAAGCTGGCTTACTCTAATATCGCTGCATTTTGCTGTTGATAATTGGCATATCGACCACATAATCACCTCCTTCCTTCCAACTTATGATAACTGCACAATGATAGTTTTGAAAATATTGTTTTGTGACATGTGCACTTGCCGCTCCGCTAATATGAAGTAGTACGTATATAAGATGATCGGTTAAAAACTGATTCCATTCTGCCATTATCAGCATAGTTATATTTAACGAGCAAGAAATTCTCTGCACACCTCGTACCCAATGATCAGGAACATTCAAATAAGCAACATATATTATAGCCAACAGGCAAAAACCAAATCATCTCTTCATTTTATATTTAATAAATCTAAGGATAAAATGATGGCGAGTAAGTGACAGGAATATGTAGGCTATTTTAAAGAGAGTCCCCATCTCATCACAGGAATAACAATAACATGTTTTTATTGAAACCGCGAAAGAAAGGATCAATAATTGTTCGCCATTTATCCCCAAAGTGACTCAAAACTCTGACCTATTGCCTATTGGTTAGAGGTGATGCAACGGAGCTGCGCTAGTGTAGTGTGTACATTATCAATTTATCATCTTGTCTGTCTCCGTCTGTGCAAATGGCTGGAGCTTGAAGGTGTGATTTTTCTGGATAATTACTTACCTTAAATTTTGGTATAGAATTCCCAGACTGGTAGGCTGTATCTTCTGTTCCTAGGTTGAAAACAGGTCAACTTCTGGCCTGTTCATAACAAGAGACAATAGTCACTTCATTTCATTACAGACCATCTGATCAAATTCCACAGAACTTGGAGATACAACTGAGACGTGAAATCCGCTCTAACATTATAGACAGTCTACTACCAGACATTGCGTAAAATAAAAACGATAACCAATAAAATAAATAAATGAAAATACAAATTCAACTCACAAAAAAAAGAAAAAAGAAAAGGAGATGAAATGTCATATTTAACACTTATTCATCATTATCTTAGTAATTTAAATATTAGTACTAGATTAACAACCTACTTCAAGACTATTTACATTGTGCTATTAGTTGTCTACAGTCTATACTCTATATAAAGGACGGAACTCTACTTCACAAAGACACGACCTTTTTTCCTCTGTTTCCTTCTTTTCTTCAAGCCCTGCAACACTTGACACCCCATTTCTGATCAAGAAAATGGCAAACGATGAGTTGATTCTGCTGGACGCCTATGTCAGTATGTTTGGCATGAGGGTTAGACTTGCACTGGCTGAAAAGGGTCTCGAGTACGAGTACAGAGAGTTGGAGGTCATTAACTCTGTCCTCCAGAAAGGCCCACTTTTGCTCGAGACAAACCCGGTTCACAAGAAAGTTCCAGTCTTGATTCACAATGGAAAACCCATTTGTGAGTCCTCACTCATTGTTCAGTACATCGACGAGGTGTGGAGTGATAAGACTCCATTGTTGCCTAAGGATCCTTATGCTAGAGCTCAAGCTAGGTTCTGGGCTGATTTTGTTGACAAAAAGGTGCGCTTCTGTTCTTGCATCTTGTTTTGTGATTTTTTGGCATTGATCTTACTTCAATTTAAATATCTTGTCTGAGGTTCATATGAGAAACTTGTAAGGAACCTTTACGAGATGTGTGATTTTTCGGTATGCTTGTTGATCTTGTCATCTGTCATTAACATACGATTTAAGATTTATACTGAACTCATATTTACCTGAGCTTTGTAGGACAAGGATGAAGCAACCTGCTGAGGCATATCAATATTATATATCTTAATAGTTAATAGTAATCCACCTAGATTTGTAGTTTTTCCTGAGCTAATTTTAAGTGTCCAAATAATCAGGTCTACACTGCAGCAAGAGGTATATGGGGGTCGATAGGTGAAGAGAAAGAAGCATCTAAGAATGAGTTCATTGAGATCATGAAACAAATGGAAGTTCAATTGGGAGACAAGCCCTTCTTTGGGGGTAAAACATTTGGGTTTGTGGACATCTCACTCATCACATTTTCTTGCTGGTTTGAGGCCTATGAGACCCACGGCGGTTTCAGCATGAAAGATCTCTGTCCGAAACTAATGGAATGGGTAGAGAGGTGCATGGCCAAAGAAAGTGTCTCCAAGTCATTGGGTGAACCTAGTAAGATGATTGAGTTTGTTGCCGAAGCAAGGAAGAAGCTGGGCATTGAATAAGTCCATGATTTGAAATTCAATATATCACATGGGTTGAAAGCGTACTAATAAAGCCTCCTGGAGTGGTTTATACCATACTACAATGTGGTATACTACACTCCGAAATGGAAAAAGATGCAAGAGTACTGTTGATTCACTTGTTTTAGGTGATTGTTATTGTTAATTGTTATTTCAACTTATTTTTGTCAGAGCCGGCTCTGCTCTTGTATTTGGCTTGGTGTTCGTTTTGTTTGTTCGGTTTTTATAATGGATTCATACA
Source organism: Plantago coronopus (assembly GCA_036897195.1). Taxonomy (NCBI): domain Eukaryota; kingdom Viridiplantae; phylum Streptophyta; class Magnoliopsida; order Lamiales; family Plantaginaceae; genus Plantago; species Plantago coronopus. The sequence continues at coordinate 23,466 of JAYMSL010000157.1, forward strand.
GATTCTGCCAATAGAGGTTCCATGTTATAGTAATTAGTGCACAACTTAGTACATTGCTGGGACTCTGTTTTCTTTCGAAATCACCGTTTCTGACTTTCTGCAGTGCCAATTCAAGCATGCAGTCTCAGATACACAGTTTCCCTGTAGGAGATTTCTATAGGCATCATATCACATGAAGAATGAACTGGCCAAATTCATATCCACTGTAGTAGGTATACAAGCATCTTTCTTTCTTCGATCGAGAAATATATAATATATATTACTGATGATATTTTATTTTAGTTAACGCTTAAGAATATTTAACTATAATCATTGACATAAGAGTACATGTAGCACAAGTAATGAATGATATCATCCGCACCAAACAATATACTACTAATACTAAATCACATATGCTGAAACATTATGAATTAATAATAATAATCTTTTGGAATGCGTTGAAGCAAACAATCAATCAGTGAGATTAATATTATCTAATTCCCACAGTACAAGACTTAAGAGTTGATTATCCAAGTCCATGTACATATTCCACCTTTCTCGCTTTCAGGGCACATGTTCAAAACCATAAACTCAAATTATAGTATATTGATTCCAAGTTTAATGATTGTTCAAGTTCTAGATGTAGTTACGTAATTCTCTCAATGTCAAATCTCACTTGATCTTGACATCATAGCTCATACAACTTAATTGCAGCCAAACTGAACATCAAGCTGTTTTTTTTCTGGGAAAAGAAAGAAAGAAAGGGAATGGGGCAAAAAAGCACGCTGCTGAAGTTGGCCTTTGCAGTAACTGTATATGGTATTTGGCAAGCTCGGAATGAAGTCTTATTCCAGAACAAGCATCCTGGTAGACAGCTTGTGATGCAATTATTAATATCATTTTTAAGTATACTGTACAGACAGAGTCATGGACAATTGGGTGGTTCAAAGACTTTGAAAAAGCATTAGACAAACAAGACCACATAAACACCTTGAACTAGTAAACAGAGAACAGACTTCACAATGCATATCAATTTATCCCTGAATCATAGGGGATATACTTGCATTCAAAGAACATCTCAAGAAGCCTAATTTGACTATACTAAAACATTTTTAAGATCTACAATAGCGCACATGCTGATTGAAAGGATCTTATAACATCGTATGAACAAAACTTGAGATCCCCTAATGTACTACAATTACCTGACCAGTACTCATACAAAAAAAGGTTAAAAATCAAATAACTACCTCACCAGTAATCACCACACGAACAAATCCCATCTTTGAAACGATGAAATCTACTAGCATCTCGGAAAACAATTTCTCGACTATAAACTTTGGAAATCAACTTCATAGCATTGTGGCAATCACAGCAAACCCTATGGTTCTGAAAAAGTTGTAAAGACATTGATGCAGGAGTACTCATGAGCCCAAATGCAACAGCCAACTTTTCACCATGATCAAGCACCATAGCTTCTGTCCTTTCATCCACATCAGGAAGCAAAATTTTCCATTCGGGAACATACCCATGTTTCGAAATTTGCACTATAATTTCATCCAGATGTAAATATATTTCCTTGGTTAGAGGATGAGACTTATCACTAGAAACGAAAACATGTTGTTGCTTCTTTATCTCTATCCAAGTAGAAACAGGTTGTTCTAGCAGACCCTTTCCCCTCAATTTTTGGACAACTGCAGCTGCCTCTTGTAAATTACCAGAACTGTTATAGATATTTAGAAGCACTACATAACTGGAGACTTTTCCGGGTTCCATCTCGTAAAGTTTCTCAGCTGCATATTTGCCGAGGGAGAAATTCTTGTGAACCCTACAAGCTGTGAGCAAGGCAGCCCACATATTTACTGTTGGCTTAACCGGAGCATCTCTTATCAATGCAAAAGCTTCATCAAGCAATCCTTCTCGGCCTAGCAACTCAACCATACAGGCATAGTGCATAGCCCGAGGCTTTACTTTATAGTTTCTACTCATTGATTCAAAAACATGCCACCCCTGATCAGATAATCCCGAATAACTGCAAGCATATAAAACAGCCAAAAAGGTTACATGATTAGGCATCATTTGTCGGACCATTCGCTCAAATAACTCAACTGCTTCAGGTCCATGACCATTATTTCCGTACCCCGATATTAATGCATTCCAAGACAGGATGTTTTTACGATGCATTTTCTCAAATACGTTTCGGGCGTCTTCTATCCTTCCCCATTTGCTATAGAAGTCGACAAGAGCAGTGTTAGCAACCACATCAGAACAGAAACCACTTCTAACTAGACCTGCATGAGCTTGTTTAGCATGCTCTAAAGAGCCTAACCTCGTGCAAACTCTCACGACAATTGAGTATGTAAAATCATCCATTTTGGCACCGGAATCTTGCATTTCATAATACATTCTCAATGCTTCTTCACTATAACCATGGAGATTATAACCCATAATAATACTATTCCATGCTACTGTACTTTTATTTGGCATCTCATCAAAGACAAACCTTGCATCTTCAATGTTACCACATTTGATATACATATCAATCAAGGCACATGACACAAAGACATCATCACTTCTCCCCATTTTCACAGCATAAGCGTGCAACTGCTGTCCGGGAGAAATAAGTCCCAGACCAGCAGATGCACGAATCATAATTGCAATTGGCCTGTAGCTCACAAACGACTCAGCCGCCTGCATCAAGGAAAACAAGCTAAATGCTTCCATATAACCACCCGAATCCACAAGCCCCCCAATCATCGTATTCCAAGAGACCAAATTCCTCTCCGGCAAATCCTCAAACAGCTTGCGTGCGTCTTTCATCATCCCGCATTTCACATGCATCAACAGAACCCTATTCCTCATATACACATCCAGTTGTACCCCTGAATTGAGCATATTACTGAACACCCTCTTGACATCCCTAATGGACTTAAGCCTAATACAAGCTTCCACCAATGAATCATACGTCTGAATCGAAACGATAACATAATTCTGACTCTCTAAAACCTCAAACAATTGAAGAGCTTCACTATACATTTTACAAGACACCGACTTTTCTATCATACAACACATCATAGAACCAGAAATGGACTCCGGTTTCACGGGCTCTTCCAAATGCACTTGGCTATCTTTGACAGGCTTAAACTTGGGTCGAGGTGCCAACCCCTGGTCTAAAACAACAAAACACCTAAATTGAACATAAGAGGTTCTAAATTGTTTCCTCCTAACTGGAAAGTAGTCCCAAGAAGGTATTGTTTTCAGGAGAGTAGAGGGCTTTGTCAGGGAAGAAGCAAATACAGAGGTGCTTTGGGTTTTATCTAATGGGGTTGAGATATCCATAATGAAAGATAAGAAAAGAGATACCTAAATGAAACGTATTGCATAAGGAGTAGAAAGAGTAGCTCAAGATTTTACCTTGGGGGATGTGGAAAGAGAGTTTGCAGTTTGCAGCTTGAAGTTTGAGGGAGGGAGGGGGGAAGAAGATTAGACGAAGGGGAGTGGTGTTTGAGCTTAGCTGAGAAAAGATGCGCCAAATTGATTCTATTCTAGGGGAGGGTTGGTGATCTTGATTACTTTCACTAACCGCCTCAATGGTTCGACCAAATTATATAGGGCTAGGTTAGATGAAAAAAGATGTGCCAAAACATCGAATTTTGTGGGTATAAGCACACAAAAATCGATAAAATCGGGTCCCGGAGCTTCGAAATTTTTTGAGCCCATTTTAAAAGCCATGTGGATACTCTAAAATTGGTTTCTAGGTCCGAAATCATTTAAAACGCGCGTAAATTCCTAGTTTCGAAAGTCATAATGTTGGGATAAAAGGGCTGATACTCTGTAAGATATGATTTTTTTACTCTAAATGAATCAGTTGACATTGTCGTGCACTTTGTTTCGAAAAAGTATGTGATTGGCAAAACGTCGAAATTTGTGGGTATAAGCACACGAAAACCGGTAAAATCGGGTCCCGGAGCTCCGAATTTGTTTTGTAATATTTTGGTCCCACCCACACCAAAATGACCCCCTGAGTCTATTGAGCCCATTTTCAAACCCATACGGATAGTCTAAAGTTGGTTTCTAGGTCCGAAATCACTAAAAGCACGCGTAAATTCCGGGTTTCGAAGGCCATAATTTTGGGATAAAAGGGCTGATACTATGCAAGATATGCATTTTACTACTCTAAATGAATCAATTGACATGGTCGTGCACTTTGTTTCGAAAAAGTATGTGATTGGCAAAACGTCGAAATTTGTGGGTACAAAAGCACACGAAAACCGGTAAAATCGGGTCCCGGAGCTCCGAAATTTTTTTGTAATATTTTAGTCCCACCCACACCAAAATGACCCCCTGAGTCGATTGAGCCCATTTTCAAAGCCATACGGATAGTCTAAAGTTGGTTTCTAGGTCCCAAATCACTAAAAGCGCGCGTAAATTCCTGGTTTCGAATGTCATAATCTTGGGATAAAAGGGCTGATACTATGCAAGATATGCATTTTTTTTACTCTAAATGAATCAATTGACATGGTCGTGCACTTTGTTTCGAAAAAGTATGTGATTGGCAAAACGTCGAAATTTGTAGGTATATAAGCACACGAAAACCGGTAAAATCGGGTCCCGGAGCTCCGAATTTTTTTTGTAATATTTTAGTCCCACCCACACCAAAATGACCCCCTGAGTCCATTGAGCGCATTTTCAAAGCCATACGGATAGTCTAAAGTTAGTTTCTAGGTCCCAAATCACTAAAAGCGCGCGTAAATTTCGGGTTTCGAATGCCATAATCTTGGGATAAAAGGGCTGATACTATGCAAGATATGCATTTTTCTACTCTAAATGAATCAATTGACATGGTCGTGCACTTGGTTTCGAAAAAAGTATGTGATTGGCAAAACGTCGAAATTTGTGGGTATAAGCACACGAAAAACGGTAAAATCGGAGACTTGTGGGTTATAGCACATGAAAATTGATCCCGGAGGAAAAACTTTCCATCCTCTCTCCAATATTTCTCTCACTACCGTACAAATGCTTTCCCCTAATCTGAGCATTTGTACCTCACGCGCCAACTTGTAAAGCTGAATTGGAGACTTCCCTTGCCGTCCCGGCGAGGATGAGAACCACCGGAGGTGATACAGGAGAGTACGATGATGAAGGACATGGCGGATACCTACCAGATGGATATGTGGAAAATGGTTTAGAAGAGGAACTGGAAGAAAATCCAGATCTAGGTTATGATGATGGCAATGGTGATACAGCTAGAAACCATCCTCAACAAAGGAATATGGAGAAAGATGATATTGGATATCATCGTGCTTCTGATACTAGGCGATGGAGTGCTTTGTTTGCAGGGAACAGGCAGCCGAAGAACGGAGCAGCGCTTGACTATCACGCGCCGACGAACACACAGGTTATTGAGTTTACTGATGATGATGTGTCTGAGTCCATCCAGTACTGGAAATATACGTTGTATGGGAGTGTGATGGGAGCAAAAACTCCGTTAGATGCGATTCAGAGGTTTGTTACGATGAATTGGCCCACAGAGCCTCAGATCCATCTAGCTGATAGTGGTGTGTTTGTTTTTAGATTCAACACGGAGGAAGATCTGCAGGAAGTGTACGGTGGTGGTCCGTGGATGGTGAGGGGACTGTACCCCTTATTCCTACGTAGGTGGACACCAGGAGCTAAACTGGAGAAGAGTACGCTTAATGTTATCCCTGTTTGGATCAAACTACCTAAAATGGATTTACAATTCTGGAATCTTAAAATGTTAGGGAAAATTGCAAGTATGGTAGGGAAGCCATGTTTTATTGATAAAATGACTGCTACAAAAGAACGATTAAGCTATGCTAGGATCCTTGTTGAAGTTGAGTCTGGCAGGAAGCTTATGGATTATGTATTTTTGCAAGGACCTGATGGATCTAAGGTTAAGCAGATGATTGAATACGAGTACAAGCCTTTGCAATGTTACACTTGTGATCATTTTGGGCATGCTAGCAAGCATTGTCCCAGAAATGGTAAAAGTAAGCAGGCTTGGCAAGCTGCGGGGCATAAGGAAACTCAGATTGCCAATACGGAAAATAACCAGAGAGAGGAGGAGACATCTCCTGCTGTTCAAACAACATCTGCTAGTGTTGCTAGTCCTCAAGAAGTGAGGATTAGTACTCCACAAGTATTCACTAATCAGGATCATGTTCATGCTGTTCACAGTTCAGCTAGCAGGGCAACACAAAGGATGCCAAGCACTACTGCAGTTCCTTCAAGCCAGGGCAACTTAGTTCAGAAGAGTCCTAATCCTCTTGCTGTCCCATTTGTTCCTCAGGGCTCAACTCAACCAACACAGGGAACTCCAGTTTTTGCTGCACAAACACAACAAATGCCTGTGATCAGACAAAATCCTAGGAGAGTTGCACAGCCTGTGAATGTTGTTTCACAACCTAGGTTTGGATCCTTTGAACCACTTATGAGTAGTGAAGACTCAGACCATGAAGAGATACCCAATGATGATGATTATTATCCCGAGGATCAAAGAAAAACTGGAAAACATCAGGAAAAAATGGAGAGACAAAAAGCTCAGGCCGGAAAACAGAGAAATAATAGAGCTAGAGATGAGGGGGTTAGTGGTAATCATAGAAATCTGAGATCTAACAGGCAAATGCCTAATGGATAGGTCTCTTAATGTTGGAAGTTGGAACTTAAGGGGTTTGAGTCACCCTCTTAAGTTAACTGGGCTGAAAGACTTTCTTCGATTGAATAAATGCCATGTGTGTGGATTGTTAGAAACACATTTGAAGAATAAAAATTATCAGAAGGTGGCTGAGAACATGAATAAGGATTGGGGGGTGTGTTCTAATGTAGAATTACACTCTAATTGCAGGATTATGGTTATCTGGAAGCAAGATAAGGTGAGATTACAAGTCCTCTGGACTACTGCTCAATTGATTCATTGTCAGGTTGAAACAATTGATGGAACCTGGAAGGGAAAGTTTACATTTGTGTATGCTTTTAATACACCAGGGCAGAGAGGCCAGTTATGGAAAGATTTGAACAAAATCAGTGACAGTATGGAGGGGCCTTGGTATGTGGCTGGTGACTTCAATGTGGTGTTAGATCATTCTGAAAAACAGAACAAAGATGGTGGTACATATGTGATTGGATCAGAGCTTCGAGAAATGATAGATTATTGTGGGCTTACTGATCATAGGTTTGTTGGTCCAACCTTTACATGGACTAATAATAATGTTTTCTGCAAGCTTGACAGAGTTTTGGTCAATGGTGATTGGCTTGGCATGAATAGAGACTCTACTGTGCAATTTCTAGCTCCGGGGATGTCTGACCATGCACCTAGTGTTACTAAAGTATTCAAGGATGATGAGAAGAGAAGCATTCCTTTCAGATTCAAAAACATATGGGCATCTGATAAACAATTCCTGGAGATTGTTCAAGCTAACTGGGATGTACCAGTTAATGGATGTTTGCTGTTTCAAGTGGTTCAAAAACTCAAGAAACTCAAAATGGCTTTTAAAGGATTAAATATAAGATTGTATCAGGACTTGGAAAAACGGATGGAGGATAAGATGAGTTCAATCAAGCAGATGCAAACTCAGCAACTTGTGAACCCTTTGCAGGGGACTGACTTGGAATTATTGAAGGAGGCCAAAGAGGAACATGCTCAACTTTTTCAGTTATGGCAGCAGCAATTGTACCAAAAGTCTAAAGCAGATTGGAGAATAGATGGGGATTGTAACTCAAGATTGTTCTATCAGCAAATCCAGGCTAGGAGGAAATTCAACTCAATCCATATTTTGTATGATGATTCAGGGCAAGCTCTAACCAATAGAACTGCTATTGTGGAAAATATACTGCAGTTCTATACTTCTTTGTTTGGCACTGCAAGGCCAGTTCAACCCATTGATTCTTCTATTTTCCAAGAAGGAGGGCTCATATCTGATGCTGATAATAATTTCCTCAAGAACACTTTTAGTAATGATGAAATTAAGAAGGCTGTGTTTAGTATGTCTGACCACAAATCACCAGGCCCAGATGGTTTTAATGCCCTATTCTACAAGAAGAGTTGGCCTATTATACATCCTTTGATATGTGATTCTCTCAGGGAGTTTCAGAAGTCAGGCAAGCTTTTGGCTCAAATCAATGCTGCTTCTGTTTGCCTCATACCCAAGAAGCCTAATGCCTCAGTTATTCAAGACTTTAGACCTATTGCTTGTTGCAATATTCTTTATAAGATTATTACAAAAGTCTTGACTAACAGATTTCAAGTGATCATGCCTAAACTGGTGAATAAATGCCAAAATGCATTTGTGAAAGGGAGGGATCTCTTTCAAAATGTACATTTAGCCAAGGAGCTGATTAAAGATTATTCCAAGAAGCATACTACTCCTCAATGCATGTTGAACATAGATCTCAGAAAAGCATATGACACCATAAGTTGGAGGTTTCTGCATCAAGTTCTTGTTAGTTTTCAGTTTGATGATGCTGTGATTAAATTGGTGATGGCTTGTGTAACCTCTGCTAGGTTTTCATTTTGTGTGAATGGTTCATTGGAGGGATATCTACATGGACAACAGGGATTGAGGCAAGGATGCCCTTTGTCCCCATATCTGTTTGTTTTATGCATGGAGTATTTGTCTCGGCTGATGCATGATAGAGTGAAAAAAGCTGGTGAAGAATTTCATTACCATGCTAGGTGTGCCAGGATTCATTTGACTCACCTTTGTTTTGCAGATGATCTTTTACTGTTCTGTAAAGGTGATTTGAAATCTCTCAAGGTGATCAAGGCTGTATTAAATGAGTTTTCTGCTGCCTCAGGACTGCAAGTCAATGCCCAAAAAAGTTCCATGTTCCTTGCTGGTGTTTTAGATTCTGATCAAGCTACAATGTTTCAAGAGATGCAGTTTCAAGAAGGCAAATTCCCTGTACGGTATTTAGGGATACCTCTGAGCCCTGGGAGATTAAGAATTCATGAGTATGATGGTTTAATTGATAAAATGTTGCAGAAGATCCAAGCTTGGGGATCAAATAGGCTGAGTTATGCAGGTAGACTTGAGCTACTGAAGTCTGTTCTAGCCAGCATTAGTTCCTTTTGGAGCCAAGTATTTGCAATACCTGTGGCAGTTATACACAAGATTACACACATGTGTCGAAGTTTTTTATGGTCTGGATCTTCTACAAGTCACAAAGCACCTATTGCTTGGAAGCAAATTTGTCAGCCATTTACTTCTGGAGGCTTAAATATTGAGGAAGTATTGGGTTGGAATAAGGCTTTCTTGAGTTCCATGGTTGTAAGGTTAGCTCATCCCCCTGCTGATCCTACAATCTGGCAATGTTGGGTGTTCAAATACAAACTTCAACATGAAGATATTTGGACAGTTGAAGCAAAGGAGAATGATACAATGTGGTGGAGAAGAGTCCTGCAGCAGAGAGATTTTCTGAAGACTACATATGATGATTACAAGACAAGGTTCCAAGATATGCAGAACAATGTAGTTATGAGAAGTATATACCAAGCTCTGGTACCTCCTTTGGCGGAAGTGGGATGGCATTACTTAGTATGGAATGGCATAAGTACTCCTAGGACATCATTCTTTTCCTGGATGCTTATGCATGATAGGTTACCTACTAAGAAGAGGCTATTTGGCTTCAAGCTGGGTGATAATGACTTATGTGTGTTGTGTGGCTTAATTAGTGAATCTGCATCTCACTTATTTTGCCAATGCTCTAAAGTGGCTCCTCTTATGAAAATGTTCCTCAAATGTGTAGGGGTGAGAAATCTGAAAACATCAATCAGTGGGTGGAAAGATAAGTTTGCAGAATCTGTGAAACCTCAGTCTCTTGTGTACAAGATCAGGGCTATGACATTTTGTGTTATCTGTCATATAGTTTGGCAGCACAGGAACCGGATACTATACTCTGAAGACACCTGGAATCATATCCAATTGGCTCAGACTATTGGAAATGAATTGGTTGCTCTCATACAAGAGAAGGTGAAAGCTAAGGGACAACATAGATATGTGAAGAAGGTTATTGAAGATTTACAGCATGTTTTGCACAGGTTTAGCTCAGGCAGTGATAGTGGGTTTTGATTACTCTAAACACTAAGCTGTTGGTGTTAGAGTTTTGATAGGCTTGGATATCTGTACTTTTCCTAAAGGGGTATGCCCCTTTCTGAAAATTGTACTTGTTGTGCGATTTCTAATATAATTTCAATTCCATGCAAAAAAAAAAAAAAAAAACGGTAAAATCGGGCCCCGCAACTAGGAAAATTTTTTTTAATTTTTTATTTCCCCCCAAACCAAAACAAACCCCTGAGTCCGTTAAGCCCAATTTCAAAACAAAACGGACAGAGTAAAGTTGGGTGCAAGGTCCCAAATCACCAAAAATCCGCGCACATTTCTGTTTTCTTTGTCCCAAATACTGCATAAAAAAGGCGGTGACCGGCAATGCAACAGTCTGAAGTC
>JAYMSL010000158.1:0-33876 GCA_036897195.1 Plantago coronopus
ATTATTTTAAAAAACATATTAAACATGTTGATTAGAATTCCCTAATTATATAGCATTCCTACTTCTTTATTAACCTTGTCAATATAGTTTTATTTAAAAGTATTTAATTTCTTATTGAAAAAATAATTAAATTTTGTATTACCATATATGCAACAAGTAGCAAGTTAGAACAACAGAGACCAACATCATGTGTGATACATCGACAGGCCTCACTGAAGTTGGCAACAGTCTGACTGAAGTTAGTCAGGGCGACACCTTGACTGACGATAGAAAATCTGAAGTTTAGTGGGACGGAGGGGAGGGAGTATTATTATTATGTTTATTGTTTAGTTGAGTTAAAATCAGATCAGGTATAATCGAACGAGCTTAATCAGAAAGGACAAAATGGAAATGCACGAAGCAGAAATTTGGCAGATGAAGTTGTGATCATCATACTCACTCAACTCAACTCAACTGCTCTTCCTTTATCCGTCTGTAACTGATAGAATCGACTCGTCATCATCTTCTCTGGTGCATACATTGATTTCTCTCACTACACTGACAAACGCAGTTCAGCTCAGCAATGGCGAATTCGAAAGCTCCCTACCGATTCCTCAAATTCTCCTTCCTTCTCCCTCAATCCAATCGCCAATTACTCTTCACCTCACTCCATTCCTCCACCTCAGGTACCGATGATCCTTCTCTCACTGTCCCTCACTATGATCATATTTCGTGCTGCATTAATTTCTCCTCAATTGTTGTAATTTGTGCTTAATATGACTTCAATTCAATCGATTTAATTATTGCTTACTTGCTTCGTACTGTTTTCGTTTGTATTTCCTCTGCGATGATCGTTATGAGCAACGTAATTCGAATGTATTATGATGTGATAATTCTCGCCGTGGCAGGTCGACCTCATAATCTTAATCAAGGTTTTGAGCTCTTTCAACGAGAGTTTTTAAGGCATATCTGCATTTTAAGAGGTTCTGGTGGTAATGGTGATGGAGTTAATTTGCCAAAAGCTAGGGACCTCTTTGTGACCGGTTACAGAAGTTTTGCTTCCTTGGTTCCAACAAATGTGAGAAACCAGTCCTTTTCGGTGATAAATCCCGATGATATAAGCTATTTTAAGAAGATACTGGGGGAAGGTGGTGTGGTTCAGGAAGAGGAGAAGCTGGAGGATGCAAATACAGATTGGATGAGGAAGTACAAAGGTTCAAGTAAGCTCATGTTACAACCTAGAAACACCGAGGAGGTTCGTATCTTCTACATACTCAGCTAACTACTCTACTACATGTGTTCTATGTCACAGCTTACGTTTCTCCACTGAAAGTCTGAATTGGAAGTAATTTTAATGTTCATTGTGACTACAAATACGAGCCTTAGGCAGACGCTCTTAGTGATACCGGCGTTTGATAATAAAGATCTGTATGTACAAACTACAGGCCTGGTTCAGTTTTGTGAATGGTTTCATACTATCATAGTTTCATCCACTTCTAGGATCAGGCACTAATAGATTGATTCGTGGTTTACTGAAAACATAGATTGAATAGCATAACCTCAACATATTCAAGATACCCATGGCTCGTATACCACCTTAAACTTAAGGTTTTACCAATTAGACTTCAGATCAGAAGAGGTCATATTCAAATCTCAAAATTGCACCTACACAGCCCTAACCAAGATCAATCATGTCCAAAGCTAGTAATTGTTCTAAAAGGTCAGTAATTTCCAAGGGTCATGAAGTAGAAAGTATAGACATTTGACTTGTTGTATGAAATTAACTTCCGAAAACATGGGGTTCAAGTCTCAACCAAGTAATACCATTATGACAGCCACACATATGACATAGCTTCCAGACAAAGCAAAGGCAGTTACCTCTCTACGTGTTATGCTCTGCTCGTCTCATTTTCTCAATCTTAGCAGATTTGGCTTGTCTATATTGGGGGAGACCTAATTACTGTCATTTCATTATTTTTCTGTATAGGTTTCTCAGATTCTTCAGTACTGTAATTCTAGATGCTTAGCTGTTGTACCCCAAGGTGGAAATACAGGTCTCGTGGGAGGAAGCATACCTGTGTTTGATGAGGTAATCTCAAAATCTGTATTTGAGTTTTTGTGTCTTTTCTTGAAGGTGTGGCCTTTCAATTGAGAGGATATCACACACCATTTTGTTTATAAAACTTCGGGTTTTAACATTTATGTTCATCAGATAATTAATATTATACTCGGTTATTAGATGACTACAACTGAGTTACCAATAAACTATCAGATGTCAACCTTCACAGTTTTTACTCAGTTTTAACATTATGACCACATCATATTAAGGTTCGCAGTAAGTTTCTTTAGCCTGTCGGTCAACAGTCAATTTATAACATTTGTATTCCTACCTTTTTTGGTTGGCGGTCATGCTTTTATCCCTGTTTATTCTTTATTAGAGATCTCCTCGGGTTTTTTCCACCTTCCAATAGTTATTTTCAATTTTGTGTGTTTGGCAAATCTATCTCTTTTAAAAGTTTGATTATTGAATCCTCTCATGTTTTAATCCCTTGTCTTTGTCCGCCTCTCTCTTTGGTTCTTTCTTTTAGGTGATAATCAATGTTAGAGCCATGAATAACATCCTTTCATTCGACAAGGTAATTGTTCTTAACTTGCTGGGCACAAAAATATTCCTCTACTGATCCGTGCATTACTTATATACTTGATACTCAATATTTTATTACATCTTATTCAGTTTACTTTAAAATGTTGAATGTCATTATCAATACTTTCTCCTTCGAGCTGGTCTCCTGCTGGGATATGCACACTTTGTAACTTGTACATAGTATAAATTGTAAAACAGTTATCAACTACTCTCTCTTAACATTCCTAGTGCTAGTAATACTCTAACTTGATTTTCATTTATTTTTAGGTCAGTGGTATACTGGTATGTGAAGCAGGATGCATACTGGAAAATCTGATTTCTTATCTGGATAATGAAGGGTGATTATAATTCATTAGCAATTATTCTATTTGTTTGGAGCATATTGGATCATCAGAGTATCATATGTTAATGTTAGCTCTCATGCAATTTAGCTTAAGGAATATTGATTAAAATTAAAATTAAATTAGCTCTCATATCTCATGCAATTTAGCTTAAGCAATTTAGCTCTTATATGTCCAAACATTGTTATTGGAATATTGATTAAAATTAAATTATACTGATTGAATCAGTTAGCATCAGGATCAGCTTAAGGATCTGTTACTAATATGACCCAGGCTTCTTGGTAGTGCAGCGCTGAATAGTATAGGATTCAAAACCCAGTTCTTGTATACTGTCATACATAAGACTTATTCAAAGGGACCTACTAGCTCAAACAAGAAAGTTCTTTTCTTGTTGGCTATTTGTGCCAGGAGTCTAAGCGTGAAATAATGTGCCTACATCCATGTGTTTACGAACAAGTACTTGGCTAATGAATTGTGCATACAAGCTTTAACTTAATGGAAGCGGGGTTGATGGGGGATAATCTTGATGGACTTACTTGATGAGATGATTTGAGCCGGTTTCTGTAAGCGAATTTCATATTATTCCAGATATGATTTCACATGGCAAGGCAAATTTGTCTTGCAAGTACATAGTTTATCATTTTGTTCCAGCAAGTAAGTTTAGTTTATCAGACATTGTAGAATCTTCGGAATATTCTTGGCTTATACCCTAGTTCAGATGCATAGACAATTAGAATCCTGTCATGCATTCCCCAAAAACTTACTGAAGTAAATTTTTTGGCATGCATTTCATGTGGCCATTCATATTCTGAGTGCGTGTCAGTTACATATGCCATTAGTTCACCTCTGTCATTCTTGTTCATTCTTTCTCAGGCATCTTTCAGCTGTCATTCTAAATTTTCTATATATTCATAAATGGATCTTGTCAACGTGTTTTTCTGCAGATTTGTTATGCCACTGGATTTAGGAGCTAAAGGAAGCTGTCAGATTGGGGGCAATGTCTCAACTAATGCTGGGGGGCTACGCCTTATTCGTTATGGTTCGCTTCATGGAAGCGTGCTTGGTGCGTTCTCCAAAATTTCTCATTTCTGCATGCATTTCTCGTTGTCTTCAAGTTCTTTTGAGGATTATTTACGCTTAGATCAGTGCAGAATTGAGAATTTTTCACATACACCCATCTCCAGTCTCTTGACTTTCGTGGATGTTCCTTCATTTGTCCACAACATTACACTGGGTGGAAGTCTTTCTGTTCTGAAATCACAGGGCTAACATAAACTAAAGCTATGGGAGAGCCAGGTGTAGATGTGTGAGGTTCCATGCTTCTGTATTTCTTGGAAAAGTCTCGACTCTCGTGTCCTTCATTTTTCTAAGACTTTGCACTTGGTTGGGGTCTGTAATATCTGAATTCAAGGGGCTTACGCAAACTGAATTCCAGGAGAGCTATCTTGCTTTATCGTATATGGTAGCTTTGTGAGGTTCTTTCTATATGTATTGTATATGTTAGCTGTTTGGGGTTCCACATATCTACATGTATTTCACATGGTAGCAATATGCTATTTCAAAGACCCCAAAAAGTTCAAATTTACATAGCATATTTATTTTTACCTTAGAAACGCAACGTCGTACCATCATCTGAACCCTTGATATCATGCTTGAGTTGGCTTACAGACATAGTAACCAGTATTTGAAACAGAACTTTTCAACAAACTGGAAAGGTAGACTAAATAAGTTGGCATATGTGAGCGAAAAATTAAGTTAAAAAATTGAAAAGATAATGCTAATATTTTGGATTACACCATGCAATTCTTGTGAAAGGAGAGAATCCAGATTTTGACTCAATTTCATTGTTTCTGTTATCTTTTACTATTATGTTGTCAACCAAACAGCATTTCAGTTTTTCGGATGTCCAAAGAATACTCCTTGCGGGTCCGTAACAGAAGATTAAATTTCTTTTCTCCAGAACCTTTACATTTTCTCAGCCTACCTCCCAAAGTGCATGTGTTATGTCGTCAGTTTCATTGATTAGTGCAATTTGTAATGTTCATATAATGATATAACTATATAAGTTTTAACTTTATCTGGCTAACATTGTAGGTCTTGAAGCGGTCAGGGCAGATGGTACCGTGCTAGATATGCTCGGGACTCTACGCAAAGACAACACAGGATATGACTTGAAGCATTTGTTTGTAGGTGAATAAATGCTAGCTTTACTGTTAAATGTTCCGGTAAACATTGACTAACTGGATACTATCTCTATGCATAGGTAGTGAAGGGTCTTTGGGGATTGTTACAAAGGTTTCCATACTCACTCCTCCAAAATTGTCATCAGTAAATGCAGCCTTCCTTGCTTGCGAAGATTATGCCAGCTGCCAGGTAATATATACTTATATAGGGGGCGGATTTTATGTTACCCATACTTATAAAGGAAAGGAAACTTTTCTTTTTGTCAGAAGATGGTAAAATTAGGTCTTCTCCGGTATAAGCTTATCTCCATGCTGTCTACCTCACCAACATCTATTAAATTCATTAATTCAACATGATTTTATGATTATATACAGTGAATACTTTATTGAAGATGTTTTTTCTTTTTCTTTGATTCCAGAAACTTCTGTTGGAAGCCAAAAGAAAGCTTGGCGAGATTCTTTCTGCATTTGAATTTTTGGATATTAATGCTATGAATCTGGTAAGATTTCCTTACAAAGTCAATGTAATCACTAGTTGCATCTTTGACATCGCAGAAGGTTCCTTATAGGAACAATACAGTTACAAATTAACTGAAATTTTTCCGTTATTGCAGTCGAAAAGTATATCATCTTATGTGTGTAATTTGAAATGTTGGAATTGGCTGTCGCTGCTATTAAAGACTAATCATGTAACAGCCAACCTTTGGCCAAATAGCTTTTGCATTGTTGGACCTGGGTGGATGAGAAAAAGAGCATTAATTTCAGCCCTATTCTTCTCTAATCACTTTGTCTTTGCCTTTGTCATGCTATGAGAAAAAGGTTTCTTGTATGGTTTACCGTTTACGTTCAGAAAGAATTTATGACTAATTATTATTTTCACACCTTATATCATATATCCTGTCAATAAGATTATCATGCTTTTGTAAGATCTAGAAGATTTTCTATTAATAGAAATCAATATAAGTAGCTTAAAATGTGTACCTCTAGTAGAAGTGACAGAAACTGCTGAAAACACAAAATGAACTTAATACCAAACAGAGACTCATTCTGACAGAAACTGCTGAAAACAAAAAGAACATTATACCAAGTAGCTTAGTGGTTTTCTCCCTTGGGTGAGGGAAATATGATAGTTTTTTTATATGTGGTATATACTGGTTGACTGGAATTGAATCCTGCAATAATAGGTCATAGACCTGCTTGGCTTATATCTCTGCATGTGCGTGTATCTTTACAGGCTCTGAAACATTTAGACGGTCTTCGTGATCCATTACCTTCTTCAGCACACAAGTTTTATGTGTTGATTGAGACCACAGGCAGCATGGAATCTCATGACAAGTAATTTCTACTGCTTGCCTATCAATCATTGCAGATGCTTTCATATTTTATGTTGCCTACTGTTCTTGAGACTCTGCTGATCATGAATGGAAAAGAAGGAAAATTCATTTTGGAAATGCTGTTGAACAATTTCATTCCTATATAGTTTGTTTTCAAGATTTGAGTAATAAACTTATTGTGAACTGAGATCCCCATAGAATGCAAACCGACCTTAAAATTAAGTACACTGAAGTTTGGACAGAAACTATCCAGATAACAGTACAGTTTCTATCAGTACTGATAGAAACTCTGAATTAGACTTGAACAATAAGGTTTTGCCTTCTTTGTTATAATGATTCCCTTAACCACAACTGCAATTCATTTTGCTGAAACAACGATATTTTCTCTGATGAAATGCTCTTTCCATGTTGTCAATCTTTTGACTGACATCGACAGAGAGAAGCTTGAAGCTTTCCTTCTTCAGGTAATGGAAAGTGGACTGATTACAGATGGGGCTGTGGCACAAGATATAAATCAAGCGTCATCGTTTTGGCGCATACGTGAGGTACTGCGTCATTGTGGCTTGACTCATGACACTTCCGCATGTTAATGGGCCGACCTGCTTCTATGAAAAGGTCATACAATAAAATTCTCCCATGACAAAGGACATCTCATTTGCATTTCTACAGGGAATCCCTGAAGCTCTGATGAAGGAGGGGGCTGTTTATAAATATGACCTGTCTCTGCCTGTAGAAAAGATGTATGATCTTGTTGAGGAAATGCGTGAACGTTTTGGTAATTACTTAATCTGAACATCAGTATTTCGTTCTTGATTTACTTGCTTAATGTATAGTGTTCTTATAAACACCTTTCTTTTGAATGTGTAGGTACCGAAGCAAATGTAGTGGCTTATGGTCACCTTGGAGATGGCAACTTACATCTCAACATTTCCGCTAAACAGTATAATGAAAATGTAAGACAACTCCGTATGTACATCGTCTCTTTCTTTGATCTGGAATGCTCAAATGAGATACATTGACTGCAGATACTTTCAAAAATCGAACCCTTTGTATATGAATGGACATCTAAGCATCGTGGAAGCATCAGTGCTGAGCATGGGCTTGGATTGATGAAGGCAAATAAAATTCATTACAGCAAGTCTCCTGAAACTGTAAGTTTAACTTATATATTATTGGCTTGTAAAGTTGGTCCATAGTGATCTCATCCTTATGAACACTTGTTAGTTTGGGGTGACGAAGTTGTCTCATACCATCTAATGTTGCAAATTTGGAAATGCCCATAACATGTGGTTGATGAGTAGTTCCCCTAATATTGATGGTGTTCCCTACAATTGGTCTACAATTAACCTGAATCACAAAACTTGACCTGCATCTTCGTCCGTCTGTATATGGCATGAAGGGTGTTTAAGTTGGTGCTGACAGTATTACCACATAGTGATTGATTTGTTTCCTGCAGGTGCAACTAATGGGAGCCATCAAGAAGCTACTTGATCCAAAAGGAATACTCAATCCATACAAAGTTCTTCCAGCATCTGTATTAGCTCAAAGCTGAGAGGACTGATTCAGTTTGTTCTGAAGTCTGAACGATGTTGTAAGCTCCTCCATGCATATGACATGTTCTGGAAGAAATGCGGGCGTGAGGCGCGGACATTTCTAATGTTTGTAAATCTGTGCAAACTGGAAACACTCTCCAATCAAGAAGTATGTAGATTGTATATACCTCAAACCTAATAAGCCAGAAGTGATTAAGTGAATCTACTAATCGTTTGGTGCAATGGCTCCATCCGTGTATCTTTTGATTTTTTACAGCATGCCCTACCTGCATTTGTGCCAAGCAGAGCGTAAGTCCAATCCTCTCCTGCTGGTAAAAAAAAAAAATATATTTTCTTTACCCTCTTCTTAATCTGAAAAAAAAAATCAGTTAAGCTGCAAAGGGGGTGCAAGTTTTTATTCTTCCATCGCAATTTCAACTTCCCTTCTCTTTTTTAACTTTTGCAAAAAATTTAACTTTTGAAAAAAATGAACGATGGACTGTTTGACACATGTTTAGCTAAACTAGTTTATCGATTTTGCTAAAGTGTGAATATTGAAATAAATGAGTTGACAAATAGCGGTTAGTTGGGTTTAAGAATTTATGAAAAATTATTATCTAGACCAGGTATAACATTGATAAGTAGACTTTATGGTTGATAATTAGTCCAGATCAATCTCTCAATGTGTATGCCTACATGTACATATGCCGAAAAATCAACAATTGATGTATAGTTAAAGATTTCTATATGGGAAGGGAAATGTATTAGAAATGATACAGTGCCTAGAAAGAATAATTGCAAAATTTTATCTTCCCAAAACAACATGGATGCACCATAGCAGCGTTAAGAGTTTCAAGGAGCTGTGTCGAAGGGTTGTGTATCATTGTAACAAGTATCCCACACAGCATTCATGGCTGCCCTGGCCGCTGACTCTGAACAGTGTGGGTTGGCAATAACAGATTTCATCACTCTTCGTTTCACACATTCCTGCAGAAATCAGACAAGACAGGTATATTCAAATCTATAAGAGATGCGATGTCAATGCTAGTAAAACATTTGGAAAATGCAACTATAAGTTTAGAACATTTCTGTTGTGAACTAAATCATCAAATTCCACGACTATTTGTGATTTCTATATACCGTGTAGAAAATCTTTTTTTTTTTCCTTGAAACAGCTAAAAATATCATTAGAAGGCAATGTCGAACAAACATACAAGTCAAAAAAGTGCATAAGAGTTCCACTCAGTTTGTTATATATTGATTAAGGTTGGCAAATTAGATTTTTTTTTTTAAAAAAAAAAAAAGACTCTGCTTACTGCCCTGAGAATTCTGGACAAAACAGCATGCGAGATGTGCATAGTAAAAGCCGATACAACAAAAGACAGCACCAAAAACATGCCAGCAAAAATGGAGATTTGCAACCAGATCATTTCATTTTTGTATAAATTACGGTTTTTATTCCTTTTACTTGTCAAATAGTACTATTATTCCGCGAAATGAACATATGCAACCAGATGATTGCATTTCCACCTCTGGATAACTTGTTTTTTATTTTTATTATTGGATGATGGGGAGAAACCTTATGCCATCCATCTTCAAACCCACACTACCAAATGTGAAATTAATTTGAAACCACATCCTTCCACTTGTGTGTAACCAATAGGCTACCAGTCCTAGACAAATACAAGTGCTTCGGATTTTTTAAATTATGCTGTCAACTAATTTCTCTCCTTTTATTAAAAACTTCCACTCTAGGATAAAAATTCAGCATGGGACATTAGTTAAGCACTCAACCAACATAGTATATGCCTCACTGCAAATGTTTTCTCGGAGCAATATTAGTATATTACCAACTTAAGGAAGTCAAAACAGGTAACAATAACTACATTTACGGTAACTGAGGCTTCTTTCAAACCATGCCTGGTAATATCCTCATATTTAAATTACATTGCTCAAGTTACTGTACTCATATAGACACCTTTTCTTCAGGAAAGTAAACAGCATGATAACTCCATACTTAAGTGTTTGCGAATGATTTTCATACTGATTTTGTGCTTAGTTGCAGAGAAGCTGCAATGCAAGTGTTTGCTCTGTTTTCATTTTTCTAGAAACTTTCTGCACATTGAAGGAGAAGCTCTTGCAAACATTCGATATACATTATAGGAATGACATTTCGACATTTACAGAAAATTCTTCAAGCAACCTTCGTCAAGAAATACCATGCAAATTTAATAGGGGAAAAAAGCAAGTACATGCAAAATGAGCTACTAGAGGATTTTTTTTTTAATTTTTATTTTTAAGAAAGCTACAAGTATTAAAATAAATGCAGCATAATACGGAGAAAGAAGTAGAATGGGGAGCGGAAAAATCAGTTATATGGCTCAGCATATATGCTAGGGTTGCAATTTTCATTTACATCCTAGCGAAAAATTAGTTATATGGCTCAGCATATATGCTAGGGGTGCAGTTTACCTTGACATTCTAGCGAACAGATCAGTTATATGGCTCATCAATATACTAGGGGTGCAATTATCCTTAATATTCGTACTTTCACTGCCTTCTGTCATCTGAACATTAATGATAACTCTTCCTATAGCAGAAATAATCCTATTAACATACACAATCACCAACATATTCCATGATCTATCTAAACATGTTCTATAGACTCGAGAGTTCTATGATATGTAAAGAGCAACCATATGTATCTTGTAATAAATGCCAAGTAGAGTAGAATCTCACTTGCTCATGTCCTCGAATACTCATATGTCCACGCAGCAACTCCCTCTTGAAATGGCAATCACCGCTAAGATGTCCCGCTCGAATCTGCTCTCAGCAACAGACAGTATAGTTGTAACAAGAATAAGTCAACAAGTATAAAAAATGCAAAACAGAAGTACATGAGATATTTAACCTCACTACAGGCTTGATGAGCACAATTCCTCCAGTCTAGGTTCGCAGCACGACACTGATCATAGGCGTGAATGAGCTCGTGAATCAACACTTGATCCACCTCATCTTGTAATTGCACTTGATTATGACAAACTGCAATCTAAATCATAATCTCAAACCCTAAGAATCAACAAAGTAAAACTAATACTAACATGTTAAATTGCAATTCTGAAGCATTACCCCGTTACCCTTAGAATAGCCACCGGCATAACCACGACTGACTTCGCAATTAGCTACGACGAAGAAGTTCCGACCGACAGGGCATCCATATTTCTCGAGCTGTTCTCTCAGAAATTTCACCTTGGGAGCTGCAAAATATCTTTATAAATGAGAAATGGAGCCAAAAACCCTAATACTGGCAAAAACAAATGGAGGAATTAAATTCGAGAGAAGTAAGAACATACATTTGAGACCCGCGTCAATCATTTTCTCGCATTCTTTCGGCGTCACGCCGGCGTTGACGGTGGAGCTGGAGCTGGGTTGGTCCTGATCCATATTTGCTCCTCCGGTCAGGGGATTTTGGGCCGCTGGGGTTTTGCTTAACAGTCCCAATTGTTTAAGTTTTGATGTTGGTAAATTACAATTCACTACTTTTGAGTTTTATAATTGCTTCACAATTGCCTAATATGTCTACTCAAGTTACACTTCTCAACCTAAATATTTTTAGGTGTTTTTTTCCACAACACTTGCAGTTACACTTGCACCCAAACCATTGACATCAGAGAAGTTCTCAGTCTTTAGATGTTAGAGATCTTCCCTGTCTTTTTAGATGTTAGGGATTCAAGCTCGGTATTATATGATCTTCTGTTGTAGATAAGGGAACTATCCACAAACTGAAGG
The DNA here is from genome assembly GCA_036897195.1 of Plantago coronopus. Taxonomy (NCBI): domain Eukaryota; kingdom Viridiplantae; phylum Streptophyta; class Magnoliopsida; order Lamiales; family Plantaginaceae; genus Plantago; species Plantago coronopus. Next base: position 11,803 of record JAYMSL010000158.1, read on the forward strand.
AATTAATTTGGTTCGTCAAAACTTTTGAAGAATAATCTGGTTCCTTCATGAATTCAACAAACCAAATTACTGGTTTGGCTAGTATCTGTACTTTTACACCAGAACAGCAGAACCAATCAATATTGCCAAGATCAACTAGTGTCTACACTGTTATAGGCTAGTTTCTGCACTCGTGGTTAGCTAGTTTCTGCACTTTGATACCCGAAAGTATCATGGTTGGCTAGTTTCTTGGTTATGGACTCAATGCCAGTTTAACATTTCCGAACATAGAATAGCACAAAATCAGGAAATAACAGCAGAATACCAAACTGATCTGCATTCCACAAACATTTTTAGTTCGCCTTCATAGCCATAGTGATCACATACAAAACCGTTCTACAACTCAGTGATCCACATCTTCATTTAACCACAAGACCAGTTTAAGCTAAAAGTTGCAGAGTACTTGCTTTAACTACGTTATTGACAGATCAACCATTAGAACAATGTTACTCTACGTTGACCTGGAACACATCAGCCCTCTCCTCTTCCTTGATCTTGGGCAAGAACACTTTGAGCACACCATTCTTCATCTCAGCCTTGATCTCATCAGTCTTGTACAGCTTCTCAGGTATGTCAATCCTGCTTGAGTACCTGCGGACATTGTCATCCTCAAACTCCTTCTTGCCTTGCCCTTTGATTACCAGAGTGTTCTGCTCCACAGATACCTTCACATCTTCCTTGCCCAGCCCAGGCATGTCCATGCGCAGATTAAGGCCTTCAGCAGTCTCCTTGGCGTTCCAGTTGCGGCGCAGGCCTGTTGCAGCAGGGGAATCCACAAACTGGTCCAGCATGTTTAGGATTTGGCTCACAGAGTTTCTGTTTGAGATTGGCATAAGCACCTCTGCAAAGGGATTGGGAAGACCATTGAGTAACTGAGCATCTACAAGAAGATATGAATCCAGTGTACAAAATATCAATTGCAATTTGCACATAACAGAACAATGGAACTGGTATCCCTTCAACAATTTTTCCATAATAAATTACAAAAAGCAAAAAAAAAAAAAAAAAAAAAACAAAAACAAAAACAAAAACAAAAAACCAATGATGAACATTTCCATGGATGTTTAATCACACAATGTACACAGGAATCAATCACACAAACACCATGAGGAGTACTACATAAGGTCAGAAACCAATGAATCAAAAGTGAGGAAAAGAAACAGGAAATGCCTAAACCTCAAAACTCATGAATAAATCCAGCATTCCAGCTCAAACACAGTGAACGTACAAAATACAATGGAATGTAATGATCCACAGATCTGAAATAAGAAATGCTCATATGAGAATAACTCCAGCTAAACAGAGGAAGCAGATGAAAATATACACAACTCCTAATGCTACACCATCACGATCTTCTCTCTACATGAAAACAAATCTCAGAGACAATCACCGGAAATGCTCCTATTACCAAAAAGGCCATATACACGAAGAGAATCAAAATGCCACAATGATTGTACAACACACCATGGTACCAAAACGAAGCTCTTAGCTGATAATCCAACAAAAATATGCATCTCTGAGCCTACAGTTAATATATTATGGTAGTGATAGCTGAGTTAACATATTCAGCACACAGAAAGCAAAACTGCGCCAGAGACCGAAAACAGAAACAATACAGAGAGACGGAGTGAGAGGAGTACCAGAGAAGGGCGAAGAAACAGCCCGATCAGAGCGTCGGTAGGGGACTTCATCATCACTCTCATACTCACGAACAGCATTGGTGTTGAAGTAGCGAGATGGCTGAACCACCATACGCAGCGGGGAGGAGAAAGGCCTGGAAAGGAGGTTTGTGCTCATACGCTTAAGAGCCAGTGAGGAAGCCATTGTTGAGTGAGTGTTGGGGAAAGCTAGTAGAGTGCAGAATTGAGTGTTGATTTTCAGCTGCTGAGAATTTTTTGCTTGATGAGCAAGTTGGGATATTAGGCGTTCATTTTATATTGGAAAACGAATGTTCTGGAAATGAGAGACGATGAGAGAGATGGTCGGTCCAGAAGGTTCTTCAGTCTTCACTCGTGTCTGTGCTGTGTTGATATTGATAGAATTCCATTTCATCTAAAAGCTCGAACTTGTAGAGAGTTGCGAAATCTAGTCAGATATATTAATTCCCCAATAAATATTAGTTGAAATGCTTTTGGGCTTAATGTGGTTTATTGGGCCACAATTCGTGCCCACTGAATTCTACTTTCAATGCTGGGCTAAGGGCCTAAGCCCATCTAAAAGAACGTATTGTGGGAGTGGGAGTCGATTTCTTCAGATAGACAAAGAACACCTAGACAGGGTTAAAACATCCATGAACTAGGTAAAAAGTAACAGCTTTTTACTTTGCCGTCTTTACTAAAAATTTGACATCCAATAGAGCGGACTTGAAAATGACTATTTGAGGAGCACCTCACCATTCGATGTGGCTGACTAGTTTGAAGTTTGAACTGATGTAGTTCACTCAAGCAGTTATTTTCCTTAATATTTGGAATGAAATGTAAAAATGAACTTTTTAAAATGAGATGAAAAAATAAACGATTAAACGAAAATGAGAAGATCAAAGGGTTATAATTGTTGGAGTATTTCGAGATGATATTAGTGGAAAGTTGGCATAGAGATCTTTATTAAACTCAACCCAAAGAACTCTATAATTAATGATGAAAGGTCATGTGTAGATGTCAGATGCACGACTTTCTGGCATTTTAGTTTGATTCATCATTTGAATTTTCAATCTTATCTTCCCCTTTTCAAGATAGCTGACTAACAGAGAAGACTGACATTAACGATCAAAGAGAGTGAAAAGCAACTCTGGTTCTGCGTCGAGGCGAAGTCGAACTGATCAACGATGATGACGATGGCGTTTGACGACGTGAGCCACCAAAGGATAAAAACCAACGGCATATGGATGCACGTAGCTGAGAAGGGCTCAGGTCCCATGGTGATAATGCTCCATGGCTTCCCACAGATGTGGTACGCATGGCGGCATCAGATTACCTTCCTTGCCAACAAGGGATACCATGTCGTGGCACCGGATTTACGAGGCCATGGGGACTCTGACTCGCCACTTGAGCCTTCTTTATACACTTGGTTCCATATTGTTGGTGATCTGATTGGCTTGCTTGATCACTACCATGTCCAAAAGGTCTTCTCTTCTATTACCAGTACTACTACTTTACATGAATAATGTCTTTACAGTTAGTCTGTGCTAGCTACTAGCTAGCCTAGTTTTGAATCTTATAGAACTGATTTGTGATTGTATAAATGTTGGAAAGGCCATTGTGGTGGGATCAGACTGGGGAGCTTGGGCTGCTTGGTATCTTAGCTTGCTGAGGCCTGATAGGGTCAAGGGAGTCGTGGCTCTCTGCGTTCCTTACGCACCCATATTTATCAGCGACGTGAAACCTATAGGGTTTATGAAGCAGATGCTTGGAAATGACTTTTACATCTGTCAGTTTCAGGTAAACCAATCTAAAATCTCTCAGACACTATAGCACTAAGTCAATCAGTCTGACGAATATATTGGATGCATGGGGCAGGAACCGGGGAGGGCAGAGAAGGCCTTTGCAAGGTACGATTATCTGACAGTTATGAAAAAGTTTTTACTGATTACCAAGCCTGAGCTACCAATCGCACCACCCGGAATGGAGATTATTGATTATCTAGAAACCCCATCAGTCTTACCTCCATGGATTACAGAAGAAGAAATTCAGGTGTTCGCTGACAAGTACCAGGAGTCTGGATTCACCGGAGGCCTCAACTACTACCGAGCTATGGACCTGTGAGTTGACTCCTAAGTTTCATAACTATCATGCATGTCTAGAAGATTCTGTGTAAGAAAATCAGTTGCTAGTTCTATTAATCAATCTGTATGTAATATCGAATCTGGTTCAATCATAGGAACTGGGAGCTACTAGCACCATGGCAAGGATCAAAGATAACCGTACCTGCTAAGCTGATCATAGGAGACAGAGATATCGGATATGAGATTGGTGGACAAAAGGAGTACATCGAGGGAAACATATTTAAGAACTTGGTACCTGACCAAGAAGTCGTCGTGATCCCTGGCGGTCATCATTTCATCCATGAAGAGAGAGCAGAAGAAGTTTCACATGAAATATTATCATTTATCAAGAAACTTGATTAGCTGATAGTGGAGATCTTGAATCTGTAAGAGTTGATGTAAGGAGCACAAGACTATGGATTATGATTAAATGCTGCCAAGCTTCTGTATTCATGTTTTTTTCAAGTCAGGACTGTAATAAAGTAAAGTGCAATAACAGCAAGAGTTGGTGTTTATTGTTTACAGAGAACAGCATCAGTGTTCCAATGAATGATAAATCAATAAATTGAGATCAATGAACTTCACAATCACCAAATCAGTATACTAAGCAAAGCCTTCACGTGTACTAGTATAAATTAGTGATTTCCTATTATACCTGATACCATTACCACCTATCTGTGTCTTCACTGCTATACGAAGATGGTGAAGTCATTTATCTATTTGAGTAGTATTACATCATATATCTTCCCTCCTGGCTAATTTCAACATATTCAGCACATTTTCATAGACGATAAATGTAATTGAAGAAGCAGGAGCATTTTTCAGCACGTTTGCAGTCATGCCCCTGTAGAAACCTCGTAGCCCCTCAAACCTGTTAAACATGAAGATTTCATAACATACAATGTTGTCACAAACCCATAGGCAACGCAAAACAGAAAAGATTGAACTGCATATCATTAGTTATGTTCTGTGATGATATTCTTAGCAAATACTGTTTTCCTTTTTCATAAAAGCTCCTTGTAGTCATCAAATCTAAAGATCCCAAGAGTCACAAGAGAACAGGGATGCATGTTGTCCATTACCTGGCAGTTTCTTTCACCACATGCCAGCTATCCAAGTACCTAGGGATGCCCATAATGCTAGGTCGTTGCTGAAAGAAACACAGAACAATTAGCTATACTTATGAGAGAAAGTTGGAGGAGTTCAGCTTGTTGGTTTCAACTGTTTCCAAATGGTATAAGTTTTCAAGTACCTGAAGTCTAGCTCGAATGACCTGCCAAAACATCATTATAACCAGAGTGAGCGAAGTAAGACATGGTGAAGATTATACTATACAAATTACATGTTAATCTTTAGCACGAGCTTACCTGAAATGGATATGTCAAAAGGATGGCAGCTAATTTTGAAGAAGCTCCCAATACTGCATAGTCAAATGAATCCTGCAGGAACAAAATATGATTGAGAACATATAAACCAGTGGCTGGCAAAGTATGACTATAATAGAGAAATAGATGAATCCTGCAGGAACAACATATGATTGACAACATATAAGCTATTTTATTTCCTATTGTTCATGCACATGCGAAATAGATGATACGATATATTTACAAAATTATCAATTAAAATAGAGAAAGAGGAAGTAATGGACTTTGGCTATAATCTCACATCACATAACCGTGATTAAACAATTTAAATTCTATGAAACAAGAGCTCATAGACATGAGTTGAATCAAAGAAACACGTTGTTTTCCTTTCAATCGCTACTTATGAGATTGGGAAATGCCAAGAGACATTTTTGGACTCACCAATGAATCAATTCTATCTTCACTTTCTTTATTCCTAGCATTGATAACCGCTTTGCGAAGTTCTTCATATGCTGTAAATTGAATAGCACCATGTGTAACCTGCTGAAACAATACCAGAACTAATAAGTAATAACCTCCTCAGCTTTCTATACATTTGTGTACAAATAAGGCGAAGAATAAAAGAAATATCTCACATTTTGTATATAGCTACTCACAACCAACAAATAGAATCAACGAAGATATTGATGAAACACAGGAAAGAGGTTATATAATCTAACCAGAAAAAGACCAGGAACAAGTCCTCTATATAGTGTCCTCCATCCCTCCTCTTTCAGTATTGTTCTAAATGCATCTGAGATCCAGAACAAAGGAATATAAACATATTTAGCGACATTAACTGATAAAGAAATCTGGCAACTTCTAGAGAAAGAACTTTTATTGGATTAGAAGAAAAAATGCATGAGAATTTTAGCCTGTCAATCTCAAAAGATGCACGAGGCTATAGAAATCTCCAAAAAACACCAATATATTGAATAAATACAGCATATATAAATAAAACCAAATCATGAAAAGTCAACATGGGATTAAACTGACCATGAAATCCAGAATATGGACGAACTTGCTGGGGAGTCTGTAGTTGCAGCCTTGTTTTCACCAACCAAACAGGATTGGTGCACAAACTAACCTGCAAAGTCATCAATACAGCTTCAAAACAAGAAAAACATCAGCAGTTATTGAGAGACTGCCCAAGATGTTGCCAAGAAATTATGCTTATGAGTCCATCTAAAAAATAAATAAATAAATAAAAGAATCATAACATCAGTCAGTAATGAAGTTCAACAGTTAGAAGCGATCAATTTTGTAAATGGAACTTCAGATTCCGGTTTAAGCGTGCCACGTGCCTTTTTTCACATATTGTGTATTTCTATGGGCTTGAAGCACACTTTCTAATAATGTACTCAATAGACAGCCGAGTATCAAAATACATATTATGTGCATCAATTAAATCTATTCATGACTTATCAGTACATAAAATGTATAAGCCTTCTGGTAGTATTAACTTCTAGGCTCTCATGACAGCAAATGACAGATTAGAAGTCACACAAACACTAAAACCTTCCCTTCACTGTATAATGATTTCTTGTCCAATATCATGCATAGTAACGTAAAATACTCACCAAACCCCCGGCTTCAGCTGCTGACGCAAGATGAAGACCAGGACTCAGCTCCTCCCTGCTTCTCAAGTACCGTTGTTTGGCTTTGCTGTAGCTGGAAAAAAAAAAGACAATAAATCTATGGATTAGGAGTCAGGAGAAATGGAAAGAAAGATAAGGTTGGCCCATGTTTAAGCGCCCAAAATCTACTTGCAGAGTGCAGAAAGACATGGGGTAAATCATCAAGAACCTTATCTTTCCTTTATCTTCAACACTTTCATACTGACGAAACCCAGGTCGCATTGTTAACATACCAATTTTCCGGAATTACCATGATTTGGGAGCATACTAGTTGTTGCACTTGTTGGTGTAATTTTATAATTGGTTCATGTAGCCCTACCCTACTTTACTGGAATTATAAGCAGTAACAATGATTCTCGGGATATAACTGTGGCAATGATGCTTACAAGTAGAAATATAAACCCCATGAAATAGTTGAACCAAGAACAGCAGGGTAGATGCCCGCATATAACCCTCTTAGACCCTGAACAAAAGTAGCAGCGTGAAGGTTAAAGATGCATCAGTTATGGAAAGGAAGGAAAACAGTGAACCTGCGAATATGACACTTTTGATAGAAAAAGACTATAAGGCTCATCTGCAGTGACTGTACATGCAGCTAAACCTCATTATATAAGATTCATAGTCTACCATATTTCTCTTCTAAGGGTATCAATGGCATCAATTTTCCATGCTGGTATCTGGCATTTAAAGAGAACCGAGATCATCGCCACTCACGGTGCTTTCTCAGAATGTCAAAGGAATTTAATTGAGATCACGGATATAATGGTCGCAATTGGAAAAGACTAAGACATAAGTTGATAAACATTTGATCTGATTTCACCCCGTGCAATGTTCGCATGACAACTCCCACTGGTCTTAGAAATCTAATAGCAAGTACTTATTATAGCAAAAGTCATCAAAAACTGCCACTTTCCTGGGGCAAATCAATAGCAGATACCAACCAAAATGTGTGCTTGCAGTTGTTTTTCCAACTCTCTTTGTGCAAGTAAATAACTTTACTGGTTGCTTGCAATTCTATAAGATTTTGTCTTGCTCCTATAGCATGGAGCAAGAAAGGAAAAGGCTGAGTCCAAACACATGTAAGATATTATAGGATGGTGCTCCTTCAATTTATAAAAAACAAACACAATTCACAATCTTACACAAACTTATTCTAGCTTTCCACACACAAGTGCAGAATAGATTTCACTATCATAATTTCTTTAAAAATGTCAGTTCAATCAATCAACAACAATAGCTCATCTTATCTTAATGCACACGCTAGTTGGCCTATCAAGTAAAAAAATCCGGACAACAACACATTCTACACTGCATCCAATTCACATCATATATAACACACAAGGATATGAACTAAACCAGATAAAAGCAGCTGAAATGAGAGGGAAGCACAATACCTCAGAGCGAGCAATGGTGGAGAGAGCGTGAGGAGTGTTCTTGTAGGAAGGTAGATTAGATAATCGTCCATCGTTCACTAATTTTTTTTCAAAAAAAGCAAAACGCTTTGAGTTAAAAATGGAGATAGATAGATAGATTAGAATATGGCATGAATGAAATTGGGTACGGACCTTGGAATCGGGTACGGACGACGTCGAGGGGATGTGAGAAGATAACGGTGGCGAAGCCAGCGGTGGCTCCGGCGGTGGCGTTCTCCCACTGCCAGTTGGTCGCCATTAATCAATCATCTGCTACACTTACCTAGAACTCTAGAAACAGCTAATGAATTCCGAAATAGTGAAGAAGGTGAGGTTGCTTGTTCACGCTGAAAGAGAGGGCGGCGAAAAGAGGAAAGAATAATACGATTCGAGTTTTGCTTCTTCTTCTTCTTCTTCGTCTGTGATTGAAATCGGAGAAATCAGAAATGTTTAATTGGTTCGGTATTTGAGTGACAACTAACAAACTCAGTTGCGACGTCGGATACCAATCTCGAGGTCTACACTTTAAAACTACAACACTTCCACGCGCGATTCCAATGTTGGCCCCATAAGTCTGGAAAGTTTAATGGAGTTGATGTTAAAATTATCGACTACACCCAGTTTAATTTAATGGAGTTGATGTTATAATGCATTCTTAGTTCCTATGATCTACGAATTAATTATAAATTTGATCTAGATAATTATTTTTAAATTAACCGGTATTTGATTCAATTCGCATCATTTCTGCTTGAATTTGCTCGTTAAAGTAAACAATTTAGACTCATCATCTATATATCCAGCATTGAGCTACTCAAACAAGTTTATAGTTGTACCACTTGTTATCTTAGTTCTAGACGTTTAAACCTGTGAATTAAAAATAATCAAGTTGTGTTTAGATTTACTCATGTACGATTTAACTCGTTTAGCATCATTATTCGGACTTCGGCCGAAGTAGGACTAGCTCGTAGTAGATGTAGATCATAAATTCCATCCCAAAATGTATTGAAATTCTTTTATTTAAGAATAAAGATTAAAAGATGAATATGATGGACTTTTCTATTCTCAGGTCACTTTTGAACTGAACTAATTGTAGGTCACCGTTAGATAATTGACACGTGGCACTATATTCAATCCGATCCATTCTTTTGGGTTCGAAGCCAATTTCGTACTATTTTCAGGTTCGATCTAATTATAATTTATTTTTCAATAATATTATATCTTCACGAAATTAACTTTTGACTAAGATACCCTTCTAATATAATTTAATTTTTTCAGAAGAAAAATTACAATGTAATCTTAATAATTAATCAAGCATATATTCACTAATTACTAGTCCTGATCAATTAATCTTCTAACACCTAAACGATCAATTCATGAGTCTGACAAATCCTATTTCTCCATCCTAATTACTTTGCTTTTAATCAATTGAGTAATTAACAATATGTTGATCAGTTTACGAGGTATCCGAAAAGCGATCAGTACTACTACAATTAGGCACCCAAATTCCCAATTTTCTTTTCTGCAATTATGTGCGTCTCCAGTTCATCTGTCAATGCCTATCAATTGAGTGAGTTTGTATGCAAAAATCAAATTCGTCTGATTAATATGTAAATTCAGTATATTTGCATTCACGTATCATACTGATCTCAGTGCCGGAGTTCCATACCGGTCTAAATTCTGTAGACGGTGGAGGAGACGGTAATTAGAGTTCCTCTTTATGAACTGGGACATTCCAATCTTGGATTGGATTTTTAGATGATACAATTTTAGTTGTTTGGATTATATATGGAACTAGTTATGTAAATTAATTCAATATAAGAGCGTGGGTATAATTGTACATGCACAATTAAATTTAAAATTTAAATAATTTTAACCAAATATATGAGATCGTACCAGTTGCCACGTGGCGATTATCTAACGCTGACCTACGTTTAGGTCGGTTCAGAGACGACCTGAGAATAGAAAAGTCCATGATAGAAAGAATTTTCTTTTTTTTCTTTTGCAAAATGTAAAATCAAGAGAAATTACGGGAGTTTATAAGAACTTGTGAATACAAACACACGTCAAGAATCTCTTCAACAAAGTCACCTTTCTGAAAACTAGATCTAGAATATAACACTTCGTAGAACCATATGATATTATGATTAAAGATTCAGCTGCCTCCCTGATCTACAAAGTAACACTTCCACCAGTTGATTTGATCCCGATCAAATGAAATAGGTGACCAAGCCTTTCTTTGCCAAGACACTAACACTACCCATTATAGAAATTCAACCGCAGAGTTTTTGCCATTTTTGAAAAGAAATACATGAATGAGCATCAACAGTCTATGATCTGAGGCCTAAAACGTGCTCCTAACATGCTCCAGTCTATGTGTTCAACTGTCCGAGTTTCGTTTTTGTTAAGCATATGCATATATCCTTTTTCCCAACATGCTCCAAATATACATAATCTTGAGTTATGTGGTTCACTTATACCACAAGATCTTCAAATCCTCATAAACCCGCCCTATATGTAAGAATCTCCTATTTTTGGGCTCCTACTAGCTTATTTGGTACTCCGTGCAGAAACCCAATAATTCTTTCGCTAATGACAGTTGACAACGTGCTCTTACCACATGACCTGGAATTCAAGAACTAGAAGAAAAACTGGGTTCCTTCACTATTGCATTCGTACTCGTGAGATTCTAAACTACTAGGGTACCTAAAACAGGGGAGGGAGACGTTCTGTCATAAGTCATAACTATTATTACACCATCCCGAGTAGCATCATTTCCCCCACCATTGATCAAAGAAACGGTACTTACAGCACACATCAGTCTTATACTCTCAGGTGACACAATTTTCCAAGTAAAATCATAAGCAGAAACAAAGCCAAGCTCAGGCTGTAGTCTAAAACCAATTTCTATAACAAGAGAGAACATTCTTTCTCTCTGTAAAATACACCTAGCATTTGCAACAATTCAGTACAACAAACGCATAATGGTGATAAACAATTCAGTCAAGCAGTTCTAACTTCTCTTCTACTCTACTGTCTACTGCTATTGCTTCACCAAGCACCAAGCAAACTATACTGCCCAAACCATGAGGACAAAAAGTTATACCAGAATGTACAGAATTCATAAACTTTAAAGTAAACCTCACTATAGTTAGTAAACTGTAGTTAGGAGAACAGTTTATCCTGTCCCAATGATGCGGACAAGCCGCATAGGCAGAGGCCTCGGGCTTAAAGTTCTATGCCAGAACTCGGTAACAAACAACAGCAGGTCACAATGCATTTCATAATGGAGGGAAGTCATCTTCATCTTTGAGGTGGTATGAATTCATCATGGATACCCTACACGTTCAGAGCAGGGAAATCTCTCAAACCAGCAATATCAGTAACCAAAGATGCTTCGGTATAAGTATGTGTTTGGGAAATTCTTTTACCTATCCAGCTCTCCACCAAAATCAGGTTGTGACTTCTGCTTGTCCGACGGAGTTCCGGGTGAAGAAGAGCCGGGTGTTTGTTGCTTGCTTTCAGGCATGGGGGATCTAGGTTGAGGACCAAATGAACCAAACTCTGGAATTTCTTCAGGTTGGGGGATAAAACCATTGGAGTTGGGATATTCATTCCCTTGAGGAGGAAACATCTGAGAGCCATCAACCGGACCAACTTGCACATTCTTTTCACCAGATACTTGAGATTGTGATGGTTCATGGTTGACCATTTCCATATATGACCCCGGGTAGATCATGTCCCGACCATTACAGAAGGGTGGCCTCAGCATGGCAGGAGGCCTGGGGGGAAGAGGCTGATTACAGAATGGCAGAGTGTTTAGCATATAATGATACTACTAAGTAACAAAATTGGTAAAAGCAGCATGATATAGTTGTGTAAGCCCAGTCATATACAATCGCACTCGGAGTAAATGCATGGTGATGGGGGAGAGGAAAAGATGAGAATTAGGTATGAAACTCAAGGGAATGTAGAACAGAATCTATTTGAAAAAAAAAAACATACATAAAAGGTGTGGATGTATGTATTAATTCTGGAAAATGAACAATAGAACCTATGGCTTTCTTTTAAATGAGAAATTTTAGCAACTTCCCTACCTATACCAAAATTCTATTTCCTAACATTAGGCATGATCTGACCCGGACGGACACAGGGCTTCACAATGTTTAAAATGGACTACCTAATATTTCCTGGTGAAACAGAGTCCCCTAATCCAGGACCGTGACAAATGACATGTATATTCAATTCATGCAATGAGTCAGAACAAGGTTAATAGAAATCAATTACATCCAAGCAAAACGAAATACACAAGTTTAGTTGCACAAGTATCTTACCATGTTCGGAATGTGTGGGAAGTATCCTGTCCCTCGGGGATGCTTTGGCCCCTCTTCCCACCCAAAAGGCATACCCTGCATTAGCATATGCGGTGGCATACCATACACTGCAGGACCACGATGGCTGCCTTTAGGATGCTGATTGGAGAAACCATTCCGCTTAAACTGTGAAGGAGGATGGGCTCCATCCCATAGTTTGTTCAAGTAAGGAGCATTGGGAGGGATAGGTATGTACGGAGATGGCATTCCCAACTCGTAGAACCATCGGCCATATTGTAAGTGCCGAAAGTAGTTCTCATAATCTCCAGTGAGATCTGTCAATGAGTTCAGAGACTCAGCTACCTCACCATTTCCCATTAAGACCTGCTCGTGATTTGAATAAAGATCCCTCGGTTTACTTGGGGATTCTACCTCATGCTTCTCGACCAACCTGTCCTTTTTTGGGCTTTCACACTTGGCTTCCATCGTATCCAGATCTTGGTTTCCATCACGTAAACCGAGTGCAACATGATCGTGCGACACATAACAGAATTTACCAGCTGGGATGACACACTCCATCTGCTGTTTTGGACTTTGATTTCCAGATGAAGCTTTAGATATTTTTAGGCCTCGAAGACCAGATGAGGCAAGTTCATTTGCATCTCCATGGAACCGATTTGTTAACAACAAATTTCTGTTTGTTTCTCCATTCATCAAATCAGATGATACCTCAATTCCTTGAGTTAAATTCTCGGGTAAAATATCCGTACAGGAGTTAGAATCTCTTATTGCATCTTCATATAAATTAGCACAGCTGCGCATCTCGGGAGCAGGTGGTAAAGACATGAACCCATTGCAAGTTGATGGGTTCAAATCCTGAATATCAGGCCTCTGGCTACTTCCATGTCTTGCCATGGTGTTTGAGAAGAATTTATGAAGTTCATCAGCAATAGTCTCCTGTGGCAGTATAAGTATTCGAGCAAGTTTCTTTGCCCCGTAAGTGAATGCACTGCGCACTCTGTAAAAGTTTCCTGTTAAAAAAAAGTGTAAAGAAAGTTAGTATAGAACATGAAAGTTGAAACCAATGAGCTTCATTGCCTAAATCCAGACCAACCAACAAAGAAATCTTTAAGTCCTTAGAGCCACATAAACCAAGCTTCTCCAGTGGAATGTAGTTCAGAACTTCAGATTCTTCGCAGTCAAGAAAGGTTGTCATCTCTTTTTCACCAGGGCAGAGCCCGGATTCAAAATAGATTAAATTAATCGAATAAGAGTAATTATGGTCACATAAAAATGCTTTATAACTTAAAAAAAAATACAAATTGAAACAAGAATAGATTACATAACTTAGGTAATTGAGTTCATAAATAATTCAATTGCATCAAGGTTAGGTTTTAAATTCATGATCAGGCTCAGCATTGTCAGTCCCTCTATCCCAGTATGCCTAACATAAACATCTCATACGATCCCGGCTGCAGAGCGCCAGTGCAGAAAATTTTGGGGTAAATGACCAATTTACCCTCAATATGTTGACTTTGCTTGTCTTTATTCAATCATAAACTTCTTCATTTTTTCCCTTAATACGTACTTAGATGGCCATTTTGCAAACTATGTTATATGATATATTTCACTTCACTATCCAATTCCAGGCCATCCCGGTCCTACTATTCCAGATATTTTGGTCGGCCTCTACACACCGTGATCCGATATTGATAACACTGATCGGTCTCCCATAAGATTTGTATAGGGAACTACCCTTTTTGTAGCTATCTGGTGCATTAAATTGAAACAACAAGTGACATAATCCTTGTAGATCGATGGCACAAGATATAATTTGCATTTATGTGAATGCAGGAGTATCATCGAAATCTAGATTAACCCAACTACTATGACCATGTTTTTCGCTGGAAATAACTACTAAATGCAACTTTTACCTTTACTGACACTACGACCAAGATTATTGTTCTCTCGCAAGGGATCCACAATATTCAGATGTTTCTGCTGCAATCCACGAGAAACTTGATCACCACCTCTAGAAGGGACAGAGAACCTGTCGACACAGAAACTCATAAAGTCGCTGGTCAACAGTAAATTTTCGTCACTATCTTCTGGCATGTCAACTGCAAAATGGAGAGCACAAGTGGTTGAATTTTAACTTTAAAATCTTCAATTTGTGGGAGAGATACTACCCAGCCAAGAGTGTGTTGTACTCACCTACAATATCCGGTAACGAAGAAATGCGGATGGGCCCACTTAAGCTAATACAATAGGTTTCCCAATCAAACTTGCTAAAGTAATCCAAAAACTTGTACAGAACCTAAAGTAAGAAATAAACGATTAGATAAAAAATTTCAAACTTCGTTCTTCTTTTTGGACAAACAGATCATGTTAGTATTTACTCACAGCTAAAGGTCCATCTAATGTTGAATGATATAGATGGAAAATATATAACACCAGTGTCTCCAATGCATATGTAGAAATCAAGCCGTGATGTGATCCCAGTATACGACTTTCATAATAGCACCACGCCTTTATCAGTATGATACTGGTCTTAAATAAATGATCTTTTCCAATAAGGCGATCAATCTGACCAAAAAAAACAGATTATTATTATGCTAGTAAAATAAAGAAAATGAAAGAGATGTTAGATCCTTCTCTGCTGAAATGATATGCAAAGAATGTTTGGCTTCAAAAGGATAGAAACCACGCTCTCATAAAGAATGTTGCACCTTGTTGTAAACGTACTCATAATACGAACTTCAGTTCTCCTATGCCAGTATGAACAAGGACAGATGCAAAAGGACGAAACCATGTTGAATATTTTCATTACATACCCCTCACCGTCTCCACACACACACACACAGAATTGTCAATGGTTTATTGTGTAGTGTACCACCGTGGAGCGGCTTCCTATTGCTATAACACCTCCATAGGCCTCATAACAATGTTACTACGGAGAAATGGGTATAAACAATTGGAAATGGATGTTAATGTTCAAGCTGGTGAGTTCCATTCATCCCCGTTCCTGATGAGTTCCTCGGTAAACCGTCCGTACATTTGCTCTCTTTGCTTTAATAATATTGATTCTTTTAGTTATGTAATTATGAACGTCTTATTTTGCTTTTTTGTAAATTCTTTAATTCTTGAGCTTGAATACTTGCATAGAGAAAACCACGCTACAGCGGTTTCAGGTTTTGACCACTACACCTAGCTATCACGATTTGACATTATTCCCAGATAAAGAGAAAGTTCTATTCAAAATGGGAAAGATAAACCCTAGCTTTAACATAAGTCACACTTGCTATTGAAAGTTGAATTAAGCATCTATATACTAATAAGATGGATGAACGATGAATCAATTTAGATATGGTTTTACATACAAATAAACAAATAGGAGATTGGCGGAGGCGTAGATCTCATAAATTAGTCAAAGGGTTTACAAGTAAACCTCAACTTTTCAAATGATACTACAAGAAAATTACCTGTTCGAGAAAACACAAGGTACAAAGACCACCAATTTGATTGAATGATATATCAACAACAATATTTTGAACAATGCATTTCACAAGTTTCACCTGCAACATAAGCACCCTCTGTCAGTAACACTGGAAACAATTAAAACGATGCACCGAATTCTAGATATACTAAAGAAAAGCCTTGAAAATTCTCTAATTCTACCTTAACTGAGCACATTCTTAAAGTGCATAAAACTAATAAGGATAAGAGTACTCTACAACAATTTATTGTGTGGATAATATTTAATGCCAGAGAGCCCATGTTGGCATAACCCTCTTCTATTCTTGAGAAAATGGGGATTGTACGAATTTATTGCTCAGAAAATGGATCTACAACAAGGTTACAGTAAGGTGGACAAGCATAAATTAATCGAATTACATCATTTAAAATAATTCTTTGAAAAGCCGTGCGCAAATGATCAATACATATTTTATTTGGACTCAATAATTATATTATTATATTACTAATAACCGAAGAAAATCACAGGGGTTTATAAGAACCTGTGAATACAATCACGCGCCAAAAACCAAAACCAACCAACTTACCTTTCCAAAAATTATTTCTAGAACCAAAAGTATTCTTCCAAAATCAACCAAGTTACCTTTGCAAATGATCAACCTTATATTATTATTACGTGTAACGTTTGGTAGCAATTCTTGCATTGTCACAAAATACATCATACATACCTCAGCTCGAATAAGCTGGACATCCTTTATCCTAAATGGTGCAGCCATATTTTTCTCTTCTCTTTGAAGTATAAATTTCATGTCGTCAACCAACATGTCCTCAAAGTTAGCAGCACCAAATGCAGTCAAATCAATGTCACCATCTGGTAAATATGTTCTTAAAGGCACGGATCCATATGGAAGTACCTGCATAGAAATTCAACTGAAATTCTAGAAATATAACGAGAATATTTGCTGAAAAAGAAAAGCAAGATCAGCAGCACTATTACACATGGTACAAACACGAAATGATGGAATAACAGACAGAAGATTAAATTGTGCAAATACCAATACACATGGCACGCTGATTTTGCGCAAATACCAAAAGCTTTTTGCTAATAACACGACCAAAGGGAATGTCAATGATATGAATTGTAATTTGCGCAACACAATAATCATAGTATGCGATACATGTAGCGAGAAACAAGCTTGTTGAAGTAGTTCTCTAGTGCCTTTTATGAAACTTGGTTTGCAGGCTATTGCGCAAGCCTGGGGTTATTAAATGTGTGCACCATAACAGTAGTGGATCTGTGTTCCCAACTCCCCACGTTATCCCAAAAAAAAGTATGTAAGAGAAAGAAGAAAAAAAAAAGATCTCACACTACACAGTATACACATTGTATTGCATCTGTAGTGATTCATTTTTCAAAGCAATGAAGAAATGCAGCAATTTCTTTTGTTTTCTTTTCATTACTAATACTATAATTATTTTATTTTTTATTAAAAAACAATTTTTTGGGGGGAGGGGGGGGTGGCTGACTTTACCAAAAGCGACACAACGAAATAACAATAGCGCAATGTTGCAACCAACAGTAAGTCATAACTTTTTGTAATGCACAATTTGAATCTTCTGTTTGTTGTAGGCAAGGGTGGAACCAACTTAACTCTTCTATACCCTACTAATTATGCATAAAAGTAGCCAAAAAATTATCTAAAAACATAAACCAGCAGAGATGTATCTTCCATTCCAGCTGAAAGGGAACACCAGCTTGCATACCAAATTTAATAGATATTTAATCTAGCCATAAAAAATGGATACGAAACTGGGAATTACCCGGCCGCAGTAAAATCCTAGCTTCGCATTAAGTGGAGAATTCTTCCACTTACACATTGTTGTGCACTGATTAATGCTTATGAGATTAGGAAAAAACCAACGATAAACCCAACATTTGTTATGATTGATGCATTGTAGCTGATCATACAACTATACAAGTATGAAGCTGCCACCGTAAAAAATTTTCATGAGCGCTACATATCTGGCAGTCTGGCTATACTAACAATAGGATACAAAATAAAACTGTATTCCTTACAAAACCTATGTTATCCAAACACGAGCAAATTCAAATAGGAAAAATTAGATCCTTCGATATTCAAAACTTAAAAGACGTCTGAAATAAAAGACAGTAGTAGTTAGAATATCCACCTCAACACCAAGACATCTTCCCATTAATCTCTGAATGTAAGTAACGACCTCCCTTCTCTTGTCCTCAGATTCAGATGTGGGGCGGACTTTATGGATTATACCTTGGACTGCATCCTCAGCAGCAACCCAGTTCTCTGATGCAATCGTCATGGGTGAGATCACAGATCTAAACTCATCGATCGCTCCCTCCACTGGATAATCACCTAATACATAATTTTCGATTGACAAAAAAGTTTGAGCAATTAAAAATTAAAAAGAAATGTGACTTTTTACCCAACATTTATAACCAGCGCAAGTTATGATGCGTTAAGGCATTTAATTAGGAAATGGAATAATTCAAACCCAAGATAAGAAACATAGTGCAAATGCATGTCCTTTCTGTTTCTCTCGCCTATGAACGTGTAAAATTGGAGAAGCAAAGAAGATCTAAAGGATATTCACACATTTTTGTCTACATTCCTTATACAAGTATCTGTCAGCATTGAATAATGAAAAAGAAACACAATAGTATTACGCGACCTGTATTTTAGCATGCCATGAATTGCCACACTAATCCGGTGGCTAAGTGGAATTGCAAAGGCCATACTTATTCATTAAATTAATGTGTGTTTAGTAGCACAGTCATAAATATGGTATCCACCAACTCAAAGTTTCACAAGATAGATGTCACAATAGCATGTCGCTTCTACTTTTACTGGTGTCACCACATAAGTAGCTGAGGTGCACATATGCACCACTTTTAGTCCAAGTAATGTAAACCAAAAGAAAAAAAAAGTACCCTTTCTTAGTTGTTCCAATAACAGCGGCAGAAGACAAATCTTTTGACTTTGAATGGACGACATAAACAGTACTATTAACACCCTGAGCTTTTCTGAAGCGTAGAGTAATATATTTCTTACCTCCAGATTGGTCAGTCAACTCTTTAGAATCTCCAGAACTGTGAAGACTATCTGGTTCACCAGATTCGCTGTGAGTTATAGACATTACAGAATCTGCATTGGGAGAAGAAAATCAGTTGATTAACCACGTGTTTGACAATTAATAGGTCATATAAAAGCAAAAACTATGCAATAGATAACATAAACAAGTTAAGTTTAGAATTAACTGGAACCCCAACTCTGTATATATCTGCAGACACTTAATTTGATACACAGATACACCAAAACAAAAACTCAAGGTCTTCAGACTCTTCACAAATCAGAGAGATAATGGCACACACTAAATAAAAGAAGTGATTAAATTCACATCCTGATCTATTCTACTGCATTACTAATTTGCGATACAAGGAACAAAAAAAAAATCTTTCAAATGTAGCTAGAAAGATGAATTGAGGTCCATGATACCGTGAATTACAGAACAAAGAGACCAATTTTAATAAATATAAATAATTAAAATATACAATAATCATAAATAAATAAATACAGGAAACCAAAAAAACCAGAAAAATAAAGAATTTTCTTTACTTCGAGGATAACATAACTAAAGATGGAGATCAAAACCTTTAACAAGTCACAATCATTTCAAGAAATACCACCTCTTTTTCAGCTTACCAACTTTATTGACCACAAGTGTAAGCGACACAATTATAGGCAAGAGAAAAGAAGCAGCACGGCTAGGTTATCCGTATCGTAACTATAAAAAAAGCCCTAAAATGTAAGGTAAATAATTTATGGGGAGAACATAGTTAAGCCTACTGCATAAAAGTAATTAAATATAGCTTCATACCAACACTTAGGCAAGAAAGTTCAAGCATACAAAACAAAGGTAATAAATTTTATCACTGTATAATGACTGAACAAAAATCTCAAGTTTGAGAATACTTCTGTACCTCAACAGAGGAGCCGAACTGCTGAGACGTGGTCGACCTTTCCTTGACCAAGTGATCCTGACTTTAGCTTAAGAACTGCTGCACAAACAAGGATAATCCATATCTCAAATAATTAGTAAAATCGAAGCTTAGATGTAACTATATTACTGAAATTTGTTTGAAAGCAGTTATTACAATAATTTGACTTCAAATACTAGTATCATCTAAAAGACTAAAACTTGAGCTCTGTAGCCGATCAAACAAATCATATAACCTTTTCTTCAGCAAGTAATCCCAAAGCTCAGTGACTGCAAGAAGGAACAAAGGATAATCAGTATCTCCGATAATTAATAAATGAAATATCGAAAGTTACACTGTTAATGACTTAATGTTTGTAAGACATCAGAAGTTAATATAATACGTTGACATTAAGTTATCTCCAAACCTTAAGCTTCAGCCTTCATCATCAGCCTTCATATACATTGTACACATCTCTTTTACAATCACAGGATATCTCTATATCAGCACTACGATACTCTTGTGGATATTACAGTATCAACAAAATGATGCTAACTCTTACTTTACATTCAGTGCATGCAAATGTAGACCTACCTATATTGCAAACAAGTATCAAGCAAACTTATGCATAACACCAATCTGGTACGGGATACAAATAGATAAAGATTTCTGTTAAAGCCAAATATCCCTGTCTAACCATCATGAAATTTCTATTTCTTTTTCTCCTAACATCTTTTCCAGATATAGCAGGACAGACTGGGCCGTGTTCTACAACAAAGAGGAAGCAATTGACCTTCCACATGCCAATGGTCGGAATCAAACCAATTTTGCCATCTATATTGAGACACTTCAACTCAAAGGCATTTCACTTCTCCGAGACAAAAACTAAAAACAAAAACCCATTTTTAAACCAAACATTCATTTTAAAAACCTTTAAAAAGAATCACTCTTTTCCAATCAGTGACTCTTCCTCGAAAAAACCAATAAAAAACGCAAAAACAACGACAGAAAGAAGGGCGCCCCAGAAAGAAACACTAATTCACTCCATTAGTTAACCTTCCTGTTCCTTCGCGACTCGATTTTTACGTGAAAACCCAGGTCTTGGATAACAAGCATGAAGAAGCCGAGGAGACACAAAAGAATCAACATAGCAGCTGGTGTAAGCAAACATTAAACTAAATTTACAACCAAAAAAAAAAAGAATTGACAACCTTGTTGCAGTTAATGTGGTTTTAATCAGGAGCTCCTGATTAGCTGCGGCGGCGGCGGCGGCGGAAACGGCGAGTGGATCGGCCGGCGGCAGAGACCGGTCGGAGAGAAATCCGGCGAGATAAAAGAGAGGAAACAGAAATACAGAGTGGTGTGGTTTCTGGTTTCCAGTTTCTGGTATTTGTTTGTTCCTGATGGTTAATTTGTTGATGAATTGCAAATTGCAATCTGCAATTTTTTGTGAAATTATAATTAATAATCCCCTTCTCTGCTTTTAGGCAACTAAAAGGATTTCTCCTTTTACTTACTAGGTTTATGTAATAATAATAATGAGTAAATAATAAATACGTAGCTGACTAATTAAATCTGATTAATGAAATTTTCCTCCTTTATTTTACCAGCGCGATTTTGTCATTTCAGGCTGTCAGCTTGTTTTTTACCTGAAACGGTAAAACATAGGACGCCCATGATGTGACCAAGTAGTGACAAGACGTCAAGATACCGGTTCATTCTATACTATCACGTAATAACATTACAAATTAACAATAACTAATTATACGAGTACGGTGTTTCAAATATCGTACTACCATACACAATATGTAATGCATCGTATAACACATCTAAAAATCATATAGTAATAGTGTGTTGTGCGTTGTAGTTTAGAAAAAGATTTTCCAGTCTTCACTTTCATTAATTAATTACTTTTTTGGTGAAATTTAACTACGACTTACTTTAAAATCAAGGGAGCCTTTTGAGAAATGGTCTTTTTAGGGAAGAATGAACATTAAAATAAAATTGGTAGTAAAATCCAAAAT
>JAYMSL010000159.1:0-33712 GCA_036897195.1 Plantago coronopus
ATTTAAGAAATGGCACTACTTTCTACGTGTTTAGCTTGTATTTAGGTATCTGTTTGCAAACAGATGCTGGTGTTTAATGCTCTTATATCGTCCGGTGTGCATTTGTGATTTTAAGATGTAAATTGTCGCGTCGAGAAGTAGAATTTTCGATTATATAGATTGTTTGGCGGCAAGTGTTTGCGTAACTTTGATTACTAAAAAAGTAGGACGTATATTCGATCATAATATATGAGTTAATGGAATATGGAATTGGAGAATGTGTTGACTGATGTATTTAATAACCCGAAGGACTGCCTATATGATGTATAATAAGGTTGTGAAATGTAGATCAAAAGCTATGAATTGGCTTGAGTCAAATAATAAGGTATTGATTTACGTCATTACGTGTACATTAGATAGAAAGGTTTCATGCTCGCTCTTAAGCTCTTGAAATACATATATGTAGTACTACATGTGTCTACAAAATAAATGAAGACTGTTCTAGGGAGGCTACAGACAGTTAGCACGGATGGTATGAATGTTGATTTATCAGTGAGAAGTTTGCCTACAAGGTCTATGTTAGACTCAGTCTGATTTCCAATTGCAGAGTAACTTTATGTTTATGGAGAGTCATTATTTAATGTATCTATCTTTGAATTGTATGATAGATTCTAATATTCTATCTGGTTTGGTGTGTATGTTTGAACTGTAAACATTTTATTTATCTATTGAGACACAAGATATTAACTATTGTCTTGCACTCGTGCTTGTGATTTTACTTCAGGGGTCGAGAGAGAAATTCATACTCTAGAGTTAGAGGTATGTCAAGCTCCTTCATGCAGTTTACTTATCGCTTCTCTTCTCATTTCTGCACAATGCATGTAATGATTGGTGGTCTTCCATTATGCAGGAAAAGAGACTTGTTGCTGAGATAAAGAAAACTGCTAAAACTGGGAATCAGGTGTTTATTCCAACGTTGGAATGTTAACTTTAGCAGCATTAGAAACTATATTGCTAAAAACTAGACCAAGGACTAGGTGTTTATTTTCTACCTTATATGTATTCGTTTTGTGCACTTTCCAGGGAGCAACCAAAATTCTTGCACGCCAATTAATTAGGCTGCGGCAGCAAATTGCTAATTTGCAAAGTAGCAGGGCTCAGATGAGAGGTATCGCTACTCACACTCAGGTAAAGTCCTGGTGAAATCTCAGACTTCGTTTCATGCTCTTATTCATTATAACCAAGTATTTCGTTGTTGCAGGCAATGTCAGCTCAAACGTCTGTTGCTGAAGGAATGAAGGGTGCTAGTAAAGCTATGGCGGCAATGAATAAAGTACTTCACTTTGCCAAATCTTTAGAGAAAAAGATGGTATAGAGATTTTTCTTTATAAGACTGATAAGTACTAACCTTGGATGTCCACTAATTTCAGCAAATGGCTCCTGCAAAACAAGCCAAGATTATGCAGGACTTCCAGAAGCAGTCAGCTCAACTGGATATGACTGTAAGCTTACACAGATATGAAACTATATTTAAAGCCCTGCCACAAACATTGGGTTACTCATTTATGTACTTCCAATTGTAGACTGAAATGATGTCAGATGCCATAGACGATGCCATTGATAATGATGAGGCTGAAGATGAAACTGAAGAGTTGACAAACCAGGTAATGCTTTATTCTTGATGTGAAAATGTGTGTGCCTCATACTTTCATCCTAACTTAAATAAATGGAATAAATAGTTCGTATTATCCCTGCGCCCCCCCTCTGGTTACTCCAAGGCAGGGATTGTGGACTATTTGTCATACTCATGGAGCTACTTTTTGCTTTTCTATTGTTGCAAGATCAAATTGACGTTCTTTTATTAGATTTATAGAAGTCTTGTTCCAACTATAGTTATTGGTTCACAGTATTCCTTAGTATTTTACCTTTTCTAAAACCAGTTAAATAGATGAAGGGCGCGTAAAGTTTTTGTCATTTTCCCCCACTAAATTAAAGCCAAAGCATTAAGAATGTAACTACTAACTAGGTATCTTCTTGTCATACTTATTGAATGATTTATGTGTCAAGTAATATCAAGTACCCATGTCTTATCCTTCAGTTTGAATTATAGGCTAGTCTAAAGTCTAAACTAGCCAGTTGAGCTGTGTAACGGAGGAATCGTTGGATATCCTTAAACTGGTTATTGATGATACTGGAGATTTTGTTTTTTGTCCTTGCACACCTTCCATTTCCTTTTTCTGCAGTCATTTACTTGTTTGTGAAAATGTTTCCAGGTGCTGGATGAGATTGGTGTAGGAGTTGCCTCACAGGTTAGTTTCTCTTATCCTCAAGGCTTACTTTTTGGCGATAAATTTTCTATCAGAGTAGCTGAATTTTGCATTTTTATTCTCAACAGTTGTCAGCTGCTCCCAAAGGAAAAATTGGGGGAAAACAAACCGAAGATGCTGAGAGGTATATACATGGCTCATACTGTTATTATTTTTAGTTCTCCTCTTCTTTCCAAATTTTCCAGCGTTCTGTCATCAGTCGTTTGGGGGATGTTATTTATCCCTGTCTTGCAGCCTGTTTTTTGTGGTTTGGATTTAGGGTCTTTTAGAAAAGCCAAATTCATCATTAAACAGTGAAAAGTAGCAACTACCTTACCTTAACATCACCAACTCTGTATATACCTCAATTTTGTCACATATCTACCTCAACTTTTTCAGTGTACTTTGCTATTGCGAAACTTGACGAACCACCTAAACTATACTAAAATTGAACATATGTATTGAGACATTGCTGAAGACACACATGCATACTGCACCTTTAGTTACCATATTCCATCTTCAAGTAGTTATGTTACTTATGTACGAAATTCCCTACGTATCTTCTGTCAGTTGTCACGTCTTCCTTTCTGGAACATAATCTATGGTCTGTATTACTACATATAGTACAGACATGTCACATTATTTGGACACTATGAGCTCATTTTATGCTTTTGTGTAGTTCCGGAATGGATGAACTGGAGAAGAGGTTGGCGGCTCTCAGGAATCCATGAGCTACATCAACACTCAACAGAGCCATTAATCTTTAGTTCAGAGTTCCTTCTGTACGTTGATGCTGTACATATTCTCCCATGCTATGGTTCATGTTTCTCTAACTTTTGGCAACTCACATTTTTCACGAGCATTTTGCTATCAAAAATGATGATAGCAAATTAGCAATATCCCAATATCCATATATGTTTGTATATTCGATGCTATGTCTATTTTCGCCTTTCATTAAGCGAATCTTTTATGATTGGTTCTGCTTCTTGTTTGTGGTGCTTGGAGTACAATAATGGCGGTGTTCAAAGATGTTTTAGTTTAAAAATAGCTTCAGGGATTCTTACAAATTTTTGACAAATTTTAACATAAATTCTTGTTTGAACTTTGAAGTTTGAAGTGGTCTTTTCCTCTACTTAACAAATAAAAACCGTTATTATTATAAAGTAAATCCATAATCTCTTTTAGTAATATGCTACTATTATCAACTAAATGTATTTTTGTACATAATATACAAGTATAATGTGCAAGTATAATTCTTGTAATTTTTATTGTTATTTGTTATTTATGAGTAATTTGTAGCCGAAATTTTAAAGATTAAAAAAATGACAACAAAAAGGTGAAAGTTGATAATGAGACTGGAGGAATTACAGTACTTCTACTTCCTTTTTTTTTTTTCTTTCTTCTAAACTCTGTATTACACCATACGTCTAAAATTTGGCGGAAAGGAGGGAATAATATTTTTCACAACGAGATGTAATATTTTTTGCACAAAAATGCCTATCCTTATAAAGTTAGACATATGAAGTTATCACGGATAGTGTGAATATTATAGACTAGTGGATCTTTATTTAAAAGTACCAAAAATTATGAACTGAAATAATAACATGAAATTGTTATATCACCATTTTTTAAAAAAATACAATCTTTTTTCTGTAGCATAAGAAAAAGATGAAATGTGGTATTTTCTCAGTAGTATAAACACAAAAATCCACGAAAATAATAATGCATAAGGTAGATGCAGTCAAAAGCAACAAAATCTATTAAGTAACATTCTCAATTCTCATTTATATATCTCATACAGTACAAGAGCTTCCAAAATACAACATTGTTCAGACACCTGTATTTGCATCAGGTACAGGTAAATTTTCGATTTTATATGGATTTGGTACGTATACGTGGAGAATACATCAAGATTCATCACAATCACGTTTACCTACCAGTCGCCTGTTGGAAAATGAAAACTCACCAATTCGTTTTGATGAGAGATCAATGTGTTGCCATCACACTCACTCATGGCAACAGTGCCACGAGCTCAGATTCTCAGAAAGTAAAACTTTACCAGGAGATGATAATACAGCTGAGGAGGTTGTGAGCATCAGTTTGCGTAAATTTACAAAAGCAAGATGATGCTCGGAGTTCTTTTCCATTAATAGCTGGCGTATTGTATTGTACAAGAACGGACCTCGTCATTTCCTGATCGAGAGGAACTCAAAGCTTCGAAGAGGATCATCACGGGTGCCTTTGACTGCTGTTCGAGAGAAAGATGATGGTTTTGGGTCAAGGCCTGAAGAATGAGCTGTAGACAGGCGGCCACTGCTTGAGACCATTCTGCTAGAGCGGCCATCAGTGGCTTGACCTGATGAGCTGGGTCGGCTGCTTGAAACAGCTCTTTTTGAAGAGCTGCCATTTCGAGTACGCCCTTTATCTGTATCAAGTTGCTGTATTCAAGGAACCATAAAACGTTTATCTCTGATACAAGCGATGAGATTATTTGGAATACAAATAGAGTCAGAAATAGAATGGAGACGTGTTTTTTATGGGGAGAGAAGAACATATTACCACAACCTTTGATGAAGGTCCATCTTCTGTCGTCTTGTGTCTTTCACTATGCCTACCAGGACCAGAAGCATTCCTTCTAGAGAAAGCTTCAACAGCACCTGAGAATCTTTCTCGAATATCTTGCCCAACTATACACCAAAACAATAGAAGGGACAAATTAACACTGCTAAATTTTCAACGGTTAATTGGTTATTGTCATCATAGAATTTCGACCATGGCATATGAAGTAATATATTATTATATCATAATAGTTCTTCCAATTCTCAGATGCCTATTTGGAGCTTAAATCCTTTCACATTCATAAAGGGGGTCCAAAGGGCCAGGGAAAATATATCTGAGGTAAAAAAAACTGCTACTAACCTCAGGTAACGTAATATGTAGGAATATTATACTAAACCTCAGAAGTATATTATATTCCATGTCATAGATCATCAAAGTTCGTACTGATAATAGTCCTACACAAGTTGTATTTCAATCTTATAACTTGTATATAAACTAGTAGTAAAGGTTGATCTATTATGGCATCAATTCACCTGTCGAAAAAGATTAATAAATCTATCTTTACTGACACATCCAAGAATTCACAAAACAAAACAAAGATACATCTAGTACTGCATATTGAAGAATAACCCAGATTCAGGTAAGATAATAATCCACTATATTATGAGTACTAACTTATTAGGTATGTTGTGTGCATGTCAATTATATTTATACATGCACAGGTGCTCTTCGAGTCAAACAGAATATACCTGATGTTCTACCAGGTCTTTCACCAGAGGGTCCAGCAGCAGCATTCTGACAATTAATGGTTCAGTTAATCATTTAGTGTAAATAAAAGAAAATTGTAGGAAACAGAATAGAGTGCACAGATGATCAACCTTCGGCCTTGAACTTGAGCTTGAACCAATCTGAGGATATTTTAATATTGTCCAATCAAAAACATAGTCAAACTGGTAACCTGCATAATAATAAAGCAACACAGGAACTGTTAAGATCCTAAGGCGCTTGAGAGAAACTTGGCAAGTAAGAACACGTTAATCATGTCACTTGAAAACAAAATCACCATACAGTAGAAGAATCATGACGTTGAAATTAAAAACATGAGAGGAAACAGTCGGATAATTGATTTCAATACCTTCACGAATAAATAAGTCTCGGAAAAGCCTCTTCAAATACGAATAATCAGGTTTGTCCTCAAATCTTAATGATTTACAATAGTGAAAGTAGGATATGAACTCAGAGGGATACGATTTGCATAACACCTGTTATAATCAAGAATTTTGGATCATGTGAACATGTGTATAGCGATGCATATTAGGGAAAATAAAATTAGACGGTAATGCAGCAATGTTCACACCAATATGCAAGCATAATACAGTAAATGTACCTCTATAGGAGTTAACATTTTCTTCTCACTGATCTTGTCATATTTCTGCTTTTTTGTGCCAGCTTTTAGGCCTTGCCATGGAAGGCTGACAAAAAACATAAGGAAGGCAGAATGAGCGTATGGTGGAATGATACGAAGAGAAACACAAGTAGGAACTAATATGCACTACGAACCTTCCTCTCAGAAAATACATAAGGACATAACCGAGAGATTCCAAATCATCCCTTCGACTTTGTTCTGCGCATTAAAACCAAAGACAAAGGAGCCATTTACTACACAAATGAAAAATACACTAAGAGGATACACAAATTATTAGTACAGAATCCATCACTCACCAACTCCAAGGTGTGTGTTAACACTGGCATAGCGAGCCGTGCCCGTGAGGTTCTTATTTTCCCTGGGATGAAATGTTTACATAAGCCTGATAAGTACATGAAGCTAACAAATTAAAATCTATATCTGAACCGACTCTGAGATAAAACAAATATTTGTTTGCATAGGCATGCTATCACTGCAGCAGAAGTTCGTCTGAGAACAAGTCAGAGAAAGTTGTTTAACAGAGCAAAAAGAAAGATTGGACTTCAGCATTCAGATTCCAAAAGTTAACCCAATATCATCTAAATAATTTAGATTCTGCCAAATCATTGTCCAATGAACTTCAGAAATTGTTTACACGAATGAGCGTGTGGAGTTGATCAAATTTAAAGAAGAGATATATTTTCTTTAAAACCCCAATTCATGAAATCACCAATATAAGAACCATTTCAAAATTCAGGGGATGTAATACAGAAACGAACTTAGGCTAGCTCCGGCAGCGCTTGAATGCTGGAGCTGAGCACATGTAAAGGCACTGAACAAAGGCGCAGCCTCAAATGTTGAGGCGCGGCTCACCGTTTATTAATGTTTTTTTTTCTGATTATTAAATTAGTCACTAGTCAGTTTGTTTCTCACAATTTGTATAAAAAATGGTTTGCTTGAAGTGGTGATGTGTTTGGGTTCTGAACCTTTGGTCCTGGGATCGATAAACTTTTCAACATGATGCTGCATATACACCAAAAAATGGGCATACAGTGGCCATCGTGCCAATGTTTCCTGGATTTAAATATGAAAAAAGTAGCAATATACCTATAGGGTATGTGCTTATGAGTCTGGAGATCCCTATATTTTTTGGCAAGACCATAGTCAATGATATAAACCTGCATTAAACAAGTATCAGAAAACAGATGCCCTTATCATGTACAGAGAAGGTATGAAGAGTACAATTTGCATGATATTCCTCTGATCATTTCGAGAACAAAGGTGAAGAAAGAGTAAATTAATAGATACTACTATAGAAAAACATCTGTGTGTGTGGAGAAAGTGGAACTCCTTTCAGAAGGTTCAATATACAAAACATTCAGTGTCACTGACTGCCAATAAATAAGACGCCGAAGTCTCACGAAAGGCGGCTTTGTATGGTAGTCACCTACATGATGTTTTAAACCTGTGCCCGGGTGTATTTAAACACGTGTCTGTGTGTTTAAAACATCTTTTTTCCAGTGTACATCTCCTAAGACCTCCTCAAGTAAGAAACCCGACACCTAATTATATATTATTCTAAAAACATGACCATGGGCTGTAAGACATGCCTGATTTGCTTTGCGTGCCAATCCCATCAAAAAATTGTCAGGCTTTATGTCACGGTGAAGAAATCCTCTCGAGTGCATGTATTCAACTCTGTTAATCTAGGAGCAAATGGCAAGCTGGTTATCATCACAAAAGTTGATCAGCTCAAATCATGTACTTTAATAAGATCCACTACTTACAAGTTGATCTGCAAGCATCAATACTGTTTTCAGGGTGAACTTCCGGTTACAATAGTTGAAGAGATCTTCAAGACTGGGTCCCAGAAGGTCAATTACCATAATGCTATATTCACCTTCCACCCCGAACCATTTCAAGTTGGGGACACCCGCTGTATTAATACCGGAAATAAAAAGTATTGAGTACATTAAGAATAAAGACAATAACGAACTACAAAAATATACTTTCTGAGGGACTGATCTTGAAAATCAGTTACCCATGAATTGTAGCTAAGTACATCATCAAAGCCTGATTGTAAACAGTTGCGGTTCATTTTAGGATATCAAAGCCTCTCCTAAAACATAAATGGGAGCTTGACAGAAAAGACAACTTTTCGATGGATTCTGAAGCATTGTAGAAGATACAGCAGCTTTGCTCATAAACGGGTTGACCAAAGTATGTGTAAATAGATGAGGTAACATAATACCGAGGATCAGAAAACTAAAGTAAGAATACTATACATTATACAATATTCCTGAGTCCTGACAACGCAAAAAAGAAAGACATGCCAATTCAAATGCACCTTCTACCATAAACAAATGTCAGGAATAGACTACAGAGCCTCGGTATGCCCACGAGTATAAAGAGGGTGAAGAGAACAATAACTTACTTCCTCCTTGAAGAATCATATAAATTTTTGACTCATAGTGAAGTTGAGGGTGCTTCGTCTTCACAGGTTCCTGGGAATTTTTCATGAATCAGTTTTAAAGGAGAGTAGAGAAGGAAGAAAGGAAAAAACCATTCACACAATTTTATTATACTTGAACAACATCATTAGAACAGAACTCCTCAATTTTCTCAAAATACATATAACTCTCAACAAGTGGTACCAAATTTGAGTAAACCAAACAGAGTACGTGGGCACAATAGTTATCCATGTAGTTGGTTGCTGAAATTGAAGAGCATATTCATGTCGACTAAAGGTGCTCTATAGTTTCGAAGCTTCAAACTAACAACCATGATCTCAATCAATAATTCGATTTGAAAATACAAACTAAAATTCTAATGCACTCCACAAAAAAATCCTTTTTATCTAACATTCATTGATTGGCAGGCGAAAATAACATCTTGTCAGTCATCCACACAAAACACTTGTTGTTGCTAAATGCTTCATATTCTAGCTGGATAACTCGATCAATCCAATAAACCAAAACTTGAGGAAAAGAACACAAGGGAAGCTGAATAAGCAATCATACCAGCTTGATTCCAACTTCTTCTCCATTTTGTATGTTGACACCTGCATCAATTGATCAACCTGATTATTCCTTGATCATAAACACTCTATACAACATGGAGAAGAAGAGTAAGCTTTTTAGAAAAAGCAAAAGGAACAGGTACCCAAATAGAGTTCACCAAAAGAACCACTTCCAATTTTCCTTCCAAGCTTAAATTTTCCGCCAACCACATGATCCATGGTTGCCTATCCGAAACGCGGGTTAATAGAAAAGAAAAGAAAAAAAAAGAAAAACTCTAGGCAGTGAATCGGAAGAAGAAAGGAAAAAGAATCCGGAAAATTGATTTGGAAAATTAGGAACGGATCCAATAAAAAGGGAATTCCAGCGTCCTTACTACATGGGAAGAAAAGGGGTAAATGAGAACCCTAACGGATGAAGTTGTAATGGGCAAGTGATGATGATCCCATTGATGGAAAAAGGGGGAAACAGAAAGAGTGGTGCGGTATGTGATGATGATTATGGGAGAAGAAATGAAATGGTGATGGGATTGATGAAGGAGGAAGCAAAAAGAAAGAAAGAAAGAAAGAAGAAAGAAATGGAAAGAGGGAGGAGGGAGACAAATGAGCGAAGATTGAGGGATTGAAGACAACTAAAAAGAACAAGAGAGAGAAACAACACAACAAAACACAACACAGAGAAAGTTTTATTTATTTTAGAGAGAGAAACTCAAGAAATACAGAGGAAGGAGAGAGAGAGGATTTGATGATTTTATTACACGGTGTGAATTGGAACGGATAATCATAAGACAACACACAACGTATACACGGAAATTAGTCTGTGATTATCTATGTCCGTATGGAACTTTAATATGGATATTATCCAATTATCCAATTATAATTAAATAAAATCACAAATATTTCTTCTTTCTGAGGAAAATATTTAACTGGATTATTAAGGAAATAATGAAAATCTAAGCATTGTCTTATGTACAACGAGTACTATATAAGGTATGTTTACTGAGTTCTTTATAAATTACAGGACTAAGCACTCCGAACATACATTATAAATAAGGAAAATAAGTCGAAACGGTGACAAAATAATTCATTACAGGTGTGCATAGTTTTTCTTCAATTATGCATTACTATGCACCCCACGATGAGTACAATTACTAATTTTGAATTTTAACTCATATTTAATATTGTAAAAATCCGTAAGTTAACTAAAAAATAATATTTTTTTCTACATTATACGGAAAATCCGTATCTTTCAAGAATTTGGCATAACTATATATTGTTTTAGTATGAGTTTCGGTATGCCGCTAGTAATTACTGTAATTTATGTACTATGTCTGATTAATTCTTTCATTAATTCCATTTTTAATATTATTATCGGTTGCATTCTCTTGCAAAAAATAGCAAAATCTTGAACACCCGCTCAATTCCATCCCGAATTCCAAAGACCCACTCTCGAATAATCTAAACGTTATTGGGAATGGGACTTGAATGATAAATAATCGCCTCAATTCCAAATTCATATACCTGAATTTCCTACTTATCCTGACCCTAGTTTTTAGTTGGATTCTACACAAATTTAATTTTGAGATAATAAAAAGTATAACACATATAGAAAGCGATATTTAGTTTCCTAGACTAGTGATCCTTTTTTGTAATAGTTCAGTGCATCTTCTGTGTTTTCATTTAGATTGTTTTGTTACTTAGGGTTTCTAGTCTTGTTTGTACTTTGAGCTTTTATTTTTTTGCCTACTTGGAATATAGCCCTAAATGGAAAAATATCGTTCCCCAAGCAACTGATTTTTGGCGATCGGTCGGGAGTCGCGACCTGCAATTTTGACCACTCTATATAAATTGCATAACATTGTTCAGTTTATCTTAAATTTAGTTTTGTTCTGATCTGATCAAATTCATTCCGTCTAATTCAATTTAAGTTTGTGCAGTTCAAATTTATACTTACATTTAATTCAGTTCAAGTTCATTCAGATTAAGTTAGTTAAAAATCTTAAAAATATTCAGTCGAATTGAACATAATCGAAGTTTCGGAAATATAAAATTGAAGAAGTAGGATGAATAAGTGAATAGTAGTCCGCAAGACGTGCATACAAGTAGTAGTAAAATATTTAGAGTTTTCTTCACCCTGTCAATGTAGGTGTATTAGTTTAAAGAACGGAGTTCACATTAATCATTGTTAATTATTATGTTAATTATTTGTTTACTTTGCTTAAGTTGGTGGGTCAGGTCAGAGTCAGACCAGATTATCTGTTGATTATTAATCTTCTATCTTATGTAAAACATCAATCTAGCTTGTTAAACTAGTTAAAGTTAATTTTCTCACTTCTTCTTTTCCTCTTTTTACGTTGGCTATCATTATTTGGTTTCTTGTCACATTTCATATCATCGTCTAATCACATTAATATATCAACATGTATTATATACTTCCACTATTTACATTCACTTTTCCCATTTAACCTGTACGGGACCAAATCTCAATCAAACTCACACTTTAATCAAACGGAGAAAAAACACGCGAAATTGAGTAGATTCGTTTTAAGTCTTTGATTTAGATTGAATCGAATGGAATTAAAAAAAAATCAAACAATGTGTTCCATTAAAAATTTAAAAAATGATTTTTATGGTAAGGACAAACTTACAACAGAACCAAACTTAAAGGAGCAAGTTATATGAAATATTTGAGGACCATCAATTATCTAAGCTTTAAGCCCGTATAATAAACATACATTTACTATTAACATTTAGATATCGATTATTGACCGTAACTTACGTTTAAATGCCAGCAGTATATGCACGAGTATTACACAGTTATGTGAAATAACTAACCATCGAAATTTCTACTTTAGGCCAAAATACTTGTATGCACAAATTTCCAATAGATTTTGTGAAGTGTAGCATGCAATTAATGGACCTAGAAAAGATAGGTGGCTAGGTCTCTCAAATGTGACATGTTGGTCATTCAATTTCAACAACCATGATACTCTCTCTATTCTAATACAACCCCAATTAATGGTTAATTACTAGGTTTAGTAGAAGAATCAGGTCTGACTGAATGATTAGCCTAGCTAACAGAAAGTAGTACACCAAGTAAACCAAATCTTAAGACAGTCAAGTTGTGGAACTAATTAATTACCTAACTATATATAAATAATTAACTTAATCTTAATTTTCATTAACTTATACTCAATTTACAACGAATCACAGCTCAGTTAGTAAGACGGTTCCCTCCAACCAATAAGACTAGCTCTGTTCTTTTCAATTAAGAATATCTAAACTGAAGTAAAGTGAAGTACAAAGTTTAACTAACCAAAACTGAACTGAACTGATCGAACTGAAATTAAGTTGAAAGAACAGAAACTAAATCGAAAGTTCGAATCACACATCAGAAATAAATGGTGAACCATTATTGATCCTCGATTTAACTATTTCATAAAAAAAACTTGTCTTTCAACTAATGCAA
The DNA here is from genome assembly GCA_036897195.1 of Plantago coronopus. Lineage (NCBI taxonomy): Eukaryota > Viridiplantae > Streptophyta > Magnoliopsida > Lamiales > Plantaginaceae > Plantago > Plantago coronopus. Next base: position 12,735 of record JAYMSL010000159.1, read on the forward strand.
CCTAACCTGAGGGTTACATCTCTAGTACTATTCACTTGATGAGATAAATATTGTAGTATTGCCTATATATTTCAGTTGTGCTGTCCATTTGGTTGTATTAACCATACAAATGTTTGCTTGTTTTTGCCGTTTTCAGCTACAAATTAAACTAGTATTTTCTTATACTTATCACTAATGTCTTGTAATAAGACAATAATGTGGCTTTGAGAACCACTAATACCCTCTTAATCTTGATGTAATTTAGTCTAATTAACTCACACCAGAAAAGGTTGACCTGAGTCTAGACAGAACAGAAGTATCCAATACATACATCATCAACATGTATAACTCCGTTCTAGTCTAGTAAAATACAAACTTGCTTACTGCACAGGTGCATGTGTTCAACACTTGAACTAGACAAAAGTATCCTATATCAGTATGTATAACTCTGTTGTAAAATACAAACTTGCTTACGTTTTGATATGTCACAGGATCGTGTAGATACAAAACATACTGTGCATGAAACGGTGTAAGTGTACATGTATACGGGTGCATGGAACGAGAAATAACATTATCGAAGGAAATTTTTAGCTGGGACGAAATACTACAATTTTGAAAGATATAAAAATAACACGGGGCTGCTGGAAGCTTAAAATGTGATGTTCTTACATTTTAGCGGATATTATTAGATCAAGTTTAACTTTCAGCATAGATTTTGTTAGGTCAGGCCTATCTCTACTTGTTTAAAAATGAATTCGAACTCGAACTGAGTTTTGGACTAACATCGCTAACATTTATGTAATATATTTTCTGTGAACGTTTATAATTATGAATTCATGATTTTGAAATGTATAGTTTGTCTTTTTCTTAGACGGTTTTTTTGTTCAAGTATATACTCTACAGTATGTACTCTTGCTTACTTATTGGAATTTGAAAAATATAAATATATATCACCTTAGTTAAATTGAATACATCTTAAAATTATTTATGTTTATTTGACCGTTTGATAAAAACAAATTCGAACCTATTTTTTATATTCCATTTACAAAATCCAAAATACTAACATTAAACTTGTCTATTCACCAAAAAATTGACAAACAAATCATGTAGTTTATAAGATTTCAATTTCAACAAATAATGTAATTTATGACACACTAGAATCAATCAGGTGGCTTGTGGCCTTATAATCAGTTAAGTGTTCTTTCCATGCTTTCCTTTTGTAGAATATTACAGAAGAACTAAGAGAATACATGTGGCTTGAGTGCTTGACTATGTATTCAGTATGAGCTTCTGAGCTCTAAGCAAAATTCAGTAGTCTGGGATATCATTTTCGAAATTTAGGTGGAACGAAATGTTAAAGTTGAAGAAAAAATATGCGAATTGGAAAATTTCGGAGCTACAAACTTAAAGGGTGAGTCAAGAATCAAGATAAAAACATGTTAGCTAATACTTAAACCTTACAAAAGGCAACAAGGATCATCAAGAGACATATCCATCTATCTATGTTCTAACACCCCATGAACTTAGCAATTTGACTAAGCTCAACCTTAACTGTATAATCAAACATGAACCTTTTAAAAGCTGAAAACTGATCATGAGCCTATCTCAAAGGATGTACTGAAGTCCAAGCAGAAGCAGTGTACAAGCTAGTATCCTTCCAACCAAGCCTCAATGTTCCATCTCCCTGCACAAGGCTGTATCCATGCCCATGAGGGAACATGTTAAGTATCAGCTGTGCTTGTGCCATTGAATTCGTGCTCATCGGTATCTGTGCGAATCCGTTTCTTGAAAGCTCGCTCCTCCAGTGTTTGAATTTATCTTCCCCACTCCGAGCCGGACCTCCTATCGCCAACACGTTGTTAATCTCCCTATGCAAGAGGCTGTGCTCCACGAGGTGCCGATTTGGATCATCGAGTGACAAAAATGCGCCCAAGGAGTCGAAAATCGTGGAGTAGTAATGGAGTGAGCTCACAAACCTATCCAGGAATGAGCCACCATGTGAAATCTCTTGCTCCACTAATGTGATGACGCGCGGGCCGAGGGCTTGTAGGACACGCATCGTCTTCCAGTCGGGGCCTGTTGCGTCGTACAATGAATGCTGCAACCAGTGAACGGCAAGCGCTTCGCCTTGTCGGATTTGAAGAGTTGCTACATCAACAATCTCCCCACACTTCCTGTCAACAGGATGGAACTCGAAATACATACCGAGTCGCCTTGCAAAGTTTGACAGTTGCTTTCCAGTCTCGGTTAACAGCTCGATCGAGCTCCCCATACCGGTCATACGCAAGTGGGGCGGCCCCTCTGGCCGTGTCGCTAGGATGTGGAAAAGTGCAGGCCATTGCAATCCTTGCATAATGTCAAGATCAATAATGTGCACCCTTTCTTGCCGGTGACACGCCTCTAAAATCGCTTGATTTGATGTGAAATGCGCGAATTTCACAAAGGGGGAAACATTGTTGTAGACTTGAAAAGCAGCATGTGTTTTCTTATAGGTAATGAGAGGGGAACATACCCCAAGCCAAGAGTTAATCACTCGACTAGACATCGCTTTCGCAAAGTATGCAACAACACGTTCTGCACATGCGCCGTAAGGTGAAGCCATCTGTGTCAATTCAAGTAACATCCTGTGAGCCTCACCCAAGTTATCAACAGAAATAGCAACTGCACATTCTAGTAAAAGTGTCAGCAAGTTCATTCCAGGCTCCTCTGATATCCTATTGCTCAATATTGCACCTTTACCACTACTCTCAACATTAACAATGTTCTGACTTTGATCATCTCCAATCAGATGATCAGTACTCCATTCTTGCTGTAACTGCTGCTGTTGCTGCTGCATCATAATCGATCCAGGGGCATCATTTGAATTTCGCCTGGCAACTTTTTTCGGACGCAATTCACCCAGAAGCGCAGCCAAGGCATTGCCTTGCGTCTCAATCGGGAAATGAAGCGCTTCACTTTCCGGCAGGTCCTCAATGAGCTGCTTGGTGACATGCTCCACCCATTGAGAAAGCTCGTTCCGCTCCGAATTGATCATGGGGTAGTTTAAGATATCCTGGGGTGGTTGCATCACATGCATGACTTCCAGACCTTCTTTGAGCATTATGAAAAAGTGTTAAAAGTGTATATAAGAAGTAGAAAGAAATTTAAGGGAGGAGTAAAGAATTGCAAGTGAGTGAGAGGTTTGCAAATGGATTGCAGGCCAGTATAAGTAGAGATGAAAGCCAATGAAAAGGGAAAGAAAATGTCAGTCTTAGCTGAGAATTGAGTAGCTACAAGTCATGTAAGGTATATTCTATTCCAGATAGCTTGGCCGGCATAGTGAGACAGACAGAACAAGACAATGGCAACTTGCCAAATTAACACGTCGGTTTGCTAGTGATTTTGGGCTTCTTGATGGATACAGTTGGTACTAATTCTTGAATACATTCTGTGTTTAATTATAATTTGAATCAATAGGCTCTACATGACCATAGTTTTGGAAGCAGTTTAGTTATCAACTTGAAGCTCAAAACCAGGTAGGTTTGTTAGTAGGCGTAGGCGCTCAAGAATAGAATTCCTTGCTATTTTGAGTCGTGAAGGACTTAAGGCCGTCTGTAGTCAAAGTTATTGGCGAACATGTAAACAATTCTGTGTTAATAGTTTTTCAGAATATTTGCAGTTTATTCTGTAAAAGTTACAAGGTCTGGACCCTACTGAAGGCTCACGGTCCAAACGCAGGACATGGCCTACAATCAAGTGAGCTTGTTACGGCATGATTTCATTCCAAACATCATCAAACAAACTGATATCGTAAGCTCGAAAATACCAAGTCAAATCATAAAGAGAAGGACCTGGTCAATCATCATGCACACTATTGATTAGTATATGTGTTATGATGTATGTAAAGATATGTTGATGCTACTTTGTCTCCTGAGGTGGAGGAAGATTAAAAAATGAGCAGGTGAGGTGACTGCAGAGGAGATTAAACACTCAAATTGCGTGGAAAGATAAACTGCCTGCATTTAGTTTACATCAGATACAGCAAACCTGCTGTTAAACTGTAAACATAGTCCTTATCAGTACAGAACATGTATTGGTGGAGATGAGTAGATGACAAGTCAGACTCACTCACAAAATTTTACTATAACCTTTTTATTCTAGTTTGCTTCTGCATCTTGTTGTACACACGTTTAGTCGAGATAGAAAGTTTGAACTTTTAAATGAGATGAAATTCCGACAGACAGCTCAGGCACTTGTGTATTCTGGTTGTTGCAAAAGCACATTTTGGTGAGAAATTCTTACTGTTATAAAGTTTTTTCTTTTTAACTGGACCAACATGTTTTATGCAGTTTATTGGACTAATTTTTGCAAGTTCTAGTGTTGTAAAGACTTGGGGACTACATCCTGTTCTATCGTGTTTATGCATTTTGTGGACGACATATCTTTCTACAATATAGCATAAGCTAGGTGTGCAAACTGAAAGCACATAAACAAATTATGACATGAAATGCTTGTCTTGAGAGGACCATTTAGTATTTGCGCGAAGGGGCAATTTATTCTCGTTACATCAATCCCTTGTTCTGGTAACTAAGCATTTTATAATCTTGAATCATGAGTAAAATGTTGCTGAAGAAGTTTCGACTGATGTTCTGAAGCTTGAGTTGCCAGTTATCTGCAATGCATTTTCCAGATTCAAAGTATAGTTGTTTTCAGAATTCAGATGGTATGGAACTATGGCCTATGGGAAAGGAAAAGCCGTCATCTGGGATTTTTTCTTTTCAAATTACAGTTGATTGCAATTAAACGTCTGGAAAGACGAAACTAAGAGCACATACTACACAAAATGACAAGAGAGGCATGGATAGAGTTATCAGACTGTACAAACTACTGAAGGAATTAAAAGGAAAAAGCTGGGAAGAAAAGCTGTACCCTTCCCAAAAAAAAAGGATCAAATTCCCACATGGGACCAAAAAAAAAAAAAAAAAAAAAAAAAAAAGAAGAAGAAGAAGAAGAAGAAATAACAAAGAAAGAAAACGAAAAACTGAAAAGTACTGAACAGGACTATGATATGCATTTCTATTCTTAGTCTTAAAGCTGTCCAGGAATAACACTGCTGCTGCTGCTGCTGCACTCTTCATTGTTCCTCTGCCTTATAATCTCCTGTACCGACAGATAAAGACGACGTTCTGCTGCAGAATCCATCGAGAAAGACCTTATAGGCTGTTTAACACAAAACTGATCGTCTTTCTCCTTAACAAAATCAATACATTCGTCTCCCATTATCGAATGATGATGGAACTTTCTGAACTTCTGATGCAGTACCTTTTTTGCAGAATGACTTCTCTGTTGCACCAAGAATCTCGTCGAATCACCTATTTCTTCCCTTCGATCTTCTAACCCTTCGTTTCTGTCTTCCCTACATATTTCAACAACCAAAAAATCTTCATCGGCTCCCAAGAAGCTCCCCAAACTCCCAGCCAGTGGGGACGCTTCTTGAGGCGAAGAGTTGGGTGCCACCAGTGGGTCAGGTTGGTACCTATTCCGACCGGAAATAGTTGATCTGCATAACGGGCAGTTGGAATTGTTCTGAAGCCAAGCATCGATACAATCGGAATGGAAAGCATGAGTACATTTTGGTAAAACTCTTAGCATTTCACAATCTTTAAACTCATTCAAGCAAACCACACATTTGGACAAGCTGTTGAATTCGCCCTCATTCTTGCGAAACTGGAAACTTGGAATGTCGCGAATCAGCAGGTCGCTCAGCCCTCTGCTTCGACATGAGGGCGTGAGTGGATCATCAAGGCTCTGAGGTCGCCTGGCGGAGAATCGCCTCAGCAGGTGTAGATGTTCCCATCTCAAGCACCACTTGTTGAGGAAAATGTAGAAGATGATTAACAAGAAAGCTGCAGCTATGAAGCCTACAATTGACAAGAGCTGTGAATTGTTCATTGTATTTGCAAAGCTATTAACAACAACACATAATTTGTAACCAAATAAGCAAAAGGCTGAAAATATCAGGTGAACTGAAATTGATGGTTCATGATGGTAATATTGGAATGCAATCCAATATTTGGATTTCACATTCAAACTATGGGGCTAATTTTTTGCTCAAATTGTAAACATGTAACAGGAAGTGTTTCTTGAGTGCAATATAAATTTATTGAAAATATCTGTTAGCGTGTTGAAGTGATCGACCGTGTAACACGTCGCCTGGTACGTGTCGTTGTGACAGATTACGTAACTGACAAATGGATTTGTCCCTTTTCGCTTGATAGAGAAGCTCATATGTCCGGATTCACTGTGGATCAGTCGTCATCAATTCACTTAGAAATTTGGTAGAGTAACACTTAGATCTACACGTTATTTTTCTTTCAAAAAAGGTGTACATGTAACCTAAACATTTATAATATAAATAGTAATACTCTTACATACTATTTGGTATAGGACTAAGGGCACTCGGTTAAGCTCTTAGTTTTTCCTAACACTCAATTTTCAAAACTTAACTCGACTCCGGTAACTATTCCCGATTTATCAATTTCCTTAACCCAGCTTCACTTAGTTCTATACCAAACAGTAGTCATATATATCCTCAGAATTTACTATTTATTATTCCCTCCATCTCAATTCCATCTTTCTATGTATCCGAGCACATGTTTAAAACTTCCCATATAACATTAGATGGAACTGACAATGAAGCGCAGCTCAGTTGGTAATACGCTTCCCCTGTAACCAATAGGTCAGGGGTTCGAGTCACCTTTGCCTATTCAAAAAAAAAACATTGAATGGAACTTGTACAAAAACCAAAACCAGGGAAGTACTCGTATTTATGACATGATGTGTTAGTTTTATCGTACTCCCAACAAACATCAACCCATAAAACTCGTATTGCGGTAGGTGACAAATAATATAACTGGCAATTTGGTCGACTGAGTAGCAACCAATCATATTGTAATGCGTCATCAAGTACGTGTCGTTGAATTGAATCTGATAATTGACAAATTGATTTTGATATGTGATTTTTAATTTGAAAATTAATCATATTCACTCCCAATGTGAATTATGCAATATTCTCAATTTTACTTGGTTAAATGACTAGAACTATCACTTTATAGACTAAACTTAGGGATGGCAATCGGAATCGGTAAGGCTGGGTCGGGCATTCAAAGGCACAAACCTAGGCAGGGCTATATTTCTAACATATTGTCATCCCTGTGGGGGTGGGGGGATTTCACCCAGACAAGTGTGCACCTCCGTCTCACTATTTACCTGGACCCTATAAGGTCCACCTGTGACTAATGAGGGGCACTTGACCCGTGGTCTCATCAACCCTCCTGGGGAATCTCATGCAGAGGCCAAACCGAAAATTTTGGGGAGATCAACATCCCAATATCTATTATTGTACTAAAATTTCAATAACCACATTCAAAAAGAAAAAGAGAAAATGATGTTGAACATTTTAAGTTCAAAATAACTATAAATTCACAAGTGAACTTTTCTGAGTTTTTCAAAATGTTACTCTCCGGTTGATTCCTCCGTATAAAATTTCCCGAAAATTTCTTCCAGAAAAACGCAAATTTTGTAGTACATTTGACAACTAAATGTCAAATTCCAATGTACAACAGACTTCGCTGTTTCTTTGGAAGAAATTTCAGCGGGAGCAACAGGTCACTTCCCCTATCTTTGGTTCATCTAGAAGACTAAAAGGTAAAAATACTAACTGGTGCAGAATATAGTGACTCTTGTAATGTACTACTGCTATGAAATTCAGAATATATATATATACGGCTCTACATATACTACAGAAAAGAAGAAATTAAATGGGAATACCAAACTCTAGTTTTTATTGCTGTAGTTTATAAATCAGACAAAAATATACGTCTAAACCCGATGAAAAACCATCATTTACAGTATAATTTCTGTCAACAACTGTAGCAAAAACGTCAACGCTGAATTTAACTGATTTGTAAACCTTCAATGAGATTTACTGGCTTCCTGACTCCGAATTTTCTGCTTCATCCTCTGTCAAGAGAAAAGGCACATAAACGAGAATGAAGTCAAGAACGAGTATATAGTCTACAAAACCAACCACAAATGTGCATTTGGTCACATCGAACATATCCACAAGCAAATAAAACACATACTTACCGAAAAGTGCTTTTATTGTAGGTCTCTTTGGTTTGGTATTTTTCTTCTTCAGTTCAGCTGTGGAAGAAAATGATAAACACAAGTCCGGTTTTAGTCACTATAGGCCATGTGGCCCTAGAATATATAAAATAGACAAGCAACCGAAAGAATCAAAAGAACAGTCAAGAGTAAGAGATATACCCATTCCAGGAACTTGATAGTCGTTCACAATTTCAAAGTTCTTGTATGTGTATCCAACAAAATTGATGTCTTTTGATGAAAGCATCTGGAAATCAAAGACGGGAAACAAATTTTAGAATCTATTGAAGACCCATAACTAAGCAACAGTTTAAATGTACGAAGAATGAAACAAGACTTGCAGATTGAGGTACAGTTCAACATTCAGAAATACATATGCACCAATGCAGTTTCTATTTCCCCAACTAACGACTTTCTTCAGTATGCATTCAGAAATTTTAGAACCAGCAATAATACCTTTCGCCATGGACCAGATTTTGATGAAGTGTGGGTGTGGTTCTCGGACTGCAGAATACGAGGAAGAAAAGATGCTGATGAGCACATCACTTTCAAAACATCTTGAAATTAAAGACAATGAGAAACACCCATACCTCGTCAAATTTCTCAAAATTCTGAGTGTCCAACTCATCATTCACTTCAGGGATGAACGCAGCTTCTATATGGTATATCCTATCCCAGTCAACTCCGTTAAACCAAGGATGCGCCTGCACAATCAAGCAGCTAATCCAATTAGATAAATTCAAGAGCTAACTGATGAAAGAGATTTGAATTAGAAGTACACCATATATCACCTTAATTTCATATGCTCCTTTTGAACCAAGCCTCTGATTGACACTGCAAAGAAGTTTGCTAATCAAGTCTTTTGCAGCTGATGTAAGCTTAGCTTCCTCTGGGAATTTTAAATGCGTTCTCCAGTTCACTATCTGCAGATACAAGCCAAAATCCAAATTTATTTACTGACAAGCACTGATGGCAACTCAACATCACCGCAAGGAGGAAAAGTCTGATGCATAAATCATGTTGCTCAATTAACAATGAAACAGAAGAGAACCAAACCATTTGGTGGATCAGATTGTGTAGATCGGCCGTTACTAATAGTAGTTAATTAAAAAAGATAAAAAAGCAAAGTGCTCAAATAAGATGAATTCGTCAGAGTACTCAAATTGCAAGTCCAACCTCAAATAATGAAATGAGCAAGAAGATAATAGCTATATCTGAAAGAAAAAGGGAAAGAGAAAAAAAGGACCATTACTGCTACAGGGTTTTCTAAATAAAAATCTAGCCCCATAATTTAAAGAACAGAAAAATACATGATGGGAAGAGGACAAATGGTTCCTCTAGTAACTACGCAATGGTGAAGATCATCAAAACCGCACAGGCACAAACACACGCATCTCAAAACTATAAGCGATGAAAAACCAACTTTCAAGTCCAGGATAAATATGAGCTGACTTGAATCCTTTTAAGATTTTAAAAAATTAAACTTCCAAGTCCAGGAAAATTGGAGCTGTACTTGATTTTAAGAAAAACGAACTTCTGACTCCAGAATAGAACAGTAGTTCAGACCTCACAGAATATAGAAGCAATAATACCTTTCTACATGTTGACATGGGATCATCAGAATAGAAGGGTGGATACCCGACAAGCATCTCAAACATGATAGCACCGAGGGACCACCTGGAAAATAAAGCAGGAATAATTAAACTTAGCTTCAAGTAGCCTGAAATCTATTCCACTGTCTTATTCAGATACGGAGAAAATTCTTTAAGTTGAAGTCTTATTTTATTAACATTCATGAGAAATAGCCAAGGATGCAGTTGAATGTTTAGAGTCAGGAAGTCACTGCTTCCATAAAAGAGATTCTTTGGAAGATAACAATGATAACATGAAAAAAAACATTGAAGACATTCTTCAATGAAAGAAAAAAAAAGGCGTTTTAAGATTTTCTGCAGAGTCGAAAATCAAAAATTATAAATGGAGTCTTTTGAGTTGCCATTGAAGAATAAACAGCCATGTTAAGGAAGCAAATTATATCATTTCCAGAAGATGTAAGACATAATCAAGAATTATTTAAACATGAATTTCAGAATATTAAATAAGCATGACTAACCAATCACATTCCATTCCATAACCCTTCTTCAGCAGAACTTCTGGAGCAATGTAGTCGGGTGTACCGACCGTTGAATAAGCCTGCAGTCAAGGAGAAGAAATAATTAGAACAAACAGGATATTAATTTGTTTGCTCAACATATAAACACCAAAGTTATGACAATTGGAATATCCGTATTTACTGTTAAGCGAGAAGAACCATGTGTGGCGCAGGTGAAATCTAGATGAACAGCAGTATAAAACAAAACACGAATGTCTTTCGTCAAACTTACAAGCATCCTTCTATTTTTCTGCCAATGTTGCAATTGCTCTTGCTGAGTACGTTTTGGAGCTGCAGAGCGCTCATCATTTGAAGAACTGCTGGAGCCCTCTCCTACTGTGAAATCTTCTTGTATAGTACTACAATCTAAGGGCTTGCACAGACCAAAGTCTGACAATCGCAAATGACCATATCTATCAAGTAGTAAGTTATCAGGCTTGATGTCCCTGTAGAGAACCAAAAAAAAAATGCAAACAAGACAATCAATCAAACACAACTATATTGACAGGTATTGAGAGTGAAACTATGATAAAATAAGCCATCTACAAACCTATGTATATAATTGTGTTTATGAATCGATTCGATGGCCAAAACTGTCTCTGCTATATAAAACCTGGATTCATCTTCTGTCAGTGTGTCTTTTCTCATCAGTAAAGTCATCATATCTCCACCAGGCAGATATTCCATGATAAGATACAAATATTCATCATCTTGGAAAGAACAATAGAGTTTGACAATACAATTGCTGTCCACCTCCGCAAGCAGGTTCCTCTCAGCTTTCACATGTTCAACCTACAAAGAGACAAAATCTAAGGACCAGTAACATAAATAATAAAACTACAAAAACCATCCATAGACCAAGGTGATAGTATACCTGGCCTCTGCGGAGCATTTCAGATTTTTTAAGCTTTTTCATTGCATATACTTGACCTGTTGTCTTTTCCCGACAAACTCTGACCTGCACAAAAAACATCCAGTTGTTAGAATTTTTCATTTAACACATTTTATAACAGCGTTTTCTTCAAACATGAGGAGTTGGAGATCTAATTTTATATTGAAGAACCATTTCCCGATGTGTATGTACATTGCATATCAGGAAAACAGATGATGAAAACCAAGATAAACTGACTATTTGAAGGAATATTTAGTATTTACCTCACCAAAAGCACCCTTCCCGATCATTGTCAGTAACTCAAAATCATCAGCACCCATTTTGTGCCTCTGGAGGCGCATATATTCAGTTTCTTTCTTCTCTAAGAACTTTAGTAGGTTACTCTGATCTTCTTCAGATACATCTGCATCAGCTAACTTCTTCTCAAGTAATACTCGTCTGTTCAGGTAAAGAAAGCAAATCATATTTACTTGTAATAACCAATAGAAAAGTGACTGACTCTACCCAGCAGAGAACAAAACATATAAACTAACAAAGAAAGTCACAGATAAGAGAAGGTTTCTTGACTATCAAAAACAAAAATCTAATTGAGATATTATTTTAGTTAATTTGAGGGGAACAATTCAAAATGCTTAACCTTGTACAGACACAAATGCAGATAAGACAAGAAATTGACCAGCACACAATGTCTCAGCCTTATTGCTCATATAATTTTCCAGGTCTGCAATAAGGTGATTGATGTTCTTTGGAAACAAGGGAACATATAAAAATGTCCTTCAAACTTAACAATACAAATCCAGGGTACAGTTTCACTCAAGTGCTACAGCAAGATCAATTTCTTAAAAGAATTGCTCAAATTGACACTTTAGATAGCGCCAGACAGCACTACCACAGAAACTTCACAATGCCAACGGTGGGATCAATCTGTTAAAGAATCTTAAATGTACAGCCACAAGCTTAAAAACAAAACAGAATATCTGCAGCACAATCAAGACTTAACAATCAATCAATGTACCATACCGTTCTCTCCTTTCCTGGAGGTTTTTCATCTGCTCCTTGTAATGGTTCTCGATATACTGCTTCGCTGCAGCAACCCTCTGTTTAGTGAGATTTGAGGCTTCCTCTTCTGAGAGAGGTTGTTGAGGTTCTTCTCGTCCACTTCCTCCCATTGAATCCTTCTTACTCCCCGATGATCTCAAGCGGTCTCTTGGTTGAAACTTGTGGAACCAACTCTTGGCTGAATCCATCGATTGTATTTCCTCAACTATAGAGGAAATGTACACAGGGCGGAAAGTCACTCATTCTAAATTCACACCCGCACCAATCATCTCAGTCCTCCAATAATAAACCTGAAACAACACCCAAAACATCTATCAAACATCCTCACTAGTTACCACTTACAAGACCACACCAGAAACACTAAGCTTCAATACCATATCCAATTAAAACCTAAAGAAACCAAAAATGCCAATACTATTCAACTCGCACAAACTCAAAAGAGTAAATAAAAGCCACATATCACTTATAATCACCTGGCATTAATGTAATTGCAATTAAACCACAAAAATCCAATCTTGAAGTGTTTAACACAACCATTTAAATGGCTCCAACAATCACAACAACAGCTCAAACCCATCAACAAGAGAATCAGAAACAAAACAGCAACTTTATCAAACAATTGAAAGAAGAAGAGAAAACAAACCAGTACCTTTAAAATGATGATCCTGAAGAACCAAACAACCTGTTGAAACCCAAATCAAAAGTCAACGGATTAACAACGAAAACAAATTCCAAATAGAGTCTACAAAAACACGCACCAAAATAGACACCAGCTGATCCAAAATCAGAAGGGAAAAAATTGTTTTTGATAAAAATGACACAAGAGCAATGAAACAGGCGTAAAGATCGGCTTACCGCCAAATCTTGGAAGAGGGAGAGAGAAATTCGATCGGGCAGCTCTACAATTCTGCACGTAGAAGCACCGAAAACATATACAGATAGATGAATTGAATTGAATTGAATTGAATAAATATAAAAATGAAATCTTGATTGATTGAATTGATTTGATTTGAAGAAGAGGAGAAGATATTATTATATAGTACTCTGGTCTCCCAAGATTTGGAGGCTTGTAAGGTTTTCTCCACTATTTATAGCTTTCTCGCCCTTGAATTTTTGTGCCCTTTAATCAATACAATAATCCCATCCACAGTATTTTTCAGGTTAAAATAATCGGGGATGTGGTTCCGACTCCGTTTAAACTCTCTTAAAACTCGAACGGCGACGGTATACTGACAATGCAAGTTCTGATTATAGGAAATTTGAGACTTCGTAGTTTGGATTTTCTTCTGGATGGATGGAGTGAGGAATTAGGGAGAATAAATGTAGGTAGTCGTTATTTTGGCGCGGAAATCAGTTAGCTTCAACCAAGCGGCCGTTAGGGTATCGTGTAAATAGAACTTCATTTAAACCGTAGATGCTATAAACGGTTGGATTTTGTGTTTGTATTCGTTTCCGAGTAAATTCAGGTATACTTAATTTGCAGATTTTATATAACGTTAGCGTATTTTTATCATTTATGATTTCATTTCTGCAGATTGTTTCTGATTTCAAACCCTGTTGGATTAACTTTATATTTTGATATGATTTGATATTTTATATTAAATTTAAGAAAATGTGATTAGCCCATGTAATCACTACTCTTGATGGTTTTACCATTTTAACATTTTCTCCTTAAAAATACCACTATTTGATTTTGGCTGGCCCATGGTTATCTACACATACTTTCTTCACAAGAGTTCATAAAGTTGGCTTTACTTGCACACAATATTCTAAAGCAAAAAAGACAAAATGAAGGAACAAAATACAGCTGCAACTTTCTCAAAGAAAAATAGAGTATCAAAGACTATTCACATAATAATTTATTAAAGCATGATATCTTGTCCTTTTGGCTTCAAACTGAATGACATGCTCACATGTATCATAACTTTAATATGCAACAAAAGAATTAAATCTCGGCTTAATTCACTTCCAAGTTATATGTAATTTTGTTCAGTTCAGATTCATAATTTATTTAATTTAGTTCAATAAAATCTTTTAACATATAAGTTGAATTGAACGGAACTTAAATCAAAATAACCTAATTATAGACGTGCAGCTTAATCTTTTAGAAAACAAGTACTCCCTCTGTCCAGTCAATAGCTTCCCACTTTCCTTTTTCCTAGTCCAATACAAAGATTCCCATTTCCTTTTTTGGACATGTGGTCCACAATCTTTATCCACTCATTTAATTACAACACACCAAAAAGTACTACGACTACTCCACTTACAATATAATACTTGTTTTCCTTATTTTGTTGACCAAAAACACAATGAGGAGCTTTTCCTTAGACGGAGAGAGTACATTGAAAAACAAATTACAAAATTCCCTTAAATATATACCTTCATAAAAGGTACTACATCCATCTTAATATAACAAAATATTAATTCTAGTTTGACTTTTCTGTCCATCACTTACACTACATTAATATCAATAATTTCCTTGAAAAGTCTTATATTTCAAAAAACACGAAAATATACGAATTCAAAATTTAATTTAAGAATTATTAAATTAAAACTTAAAATAATTTAGCTATCATGTACTGTTGGAAATAAAATGACAATATCACATGGAGACCGTTCGGTCCCATGTTTTTCCAGTGATCATGTAATTAAACAGTTTAATCTATTTCCAGGAGTTGACTGGTAATAAACCAATGCACATGGACTTTTGTTCCTGCTAATCAAATGATTTGTTCTAGTACTAATTAAGTAATTAATGAATTGATTAATGTGGATAATTATTGTTAATCACGTGGCAAACTGTCCACATCCAAACATAAGTCATAACTGGGATTAATGGATTATAATTCTCAGGGGTACAGTACAGACAATGTTTTATGGTGACACTTCAACATCAGTACTCCTGGATCCTGGGTATGTTTTGTAGAGTGTAGACTTGCCAAATATATTAGGATCCTATGAAATCAAGTTGCCATTGTTGGTGTTAGGACATCCATATTTTTAATGTGTTTACAGATGGTTTTCAGATCCAGGTATGTTGTTTTAGGATCGAAAAGTTTTTGGGATGACGCAACTGGTAAAGAAGCTGAAGTCGAGGGAATTTCCGCGGAACATAAGGTGATTTAAATGGAGTTATAAGGTTGGTATGGATTTGGAGTTATAAGTCTATATTCAGTTCACCTTAATTTCAGTTGTATTCAGTTTATTTCAGGTTTGCGTAGTTCAAAATTATACGGGAATTCAGTTGAAATCCATTCAATTAAGTTCATAAATTTTCAAGAGAATTGAACGGATACTAAGATGGTATAGGAATAGAAGTATTGCCGACTTGTCGTTAGATTTGCCGAGTAGAAGTACTCTTGTTAGATTTGCCGTGTTTCTTTTTTTAAAAAAAGTTTTAGAACATTGTTAGTTATTAGTGTAAGTTAGTAAGATTATATTGAGCAAGATATATCCATATGAAATTAATTATGGTTAAATTACAAATAAGGTAAACATACCCTTTAAAAAAACTACCTATTACTTTTCTTAACTAACAAAAAAGGACACTTTCTGATAATATGTACTCCCTCCGTCCGCCCAAATGAGTCATATCTTGGTTTGGGCACATTATTTAAGAAGAGTAATAGTATATTGGTATATAGTACAAGTGGGGTATAGTGGAATAATTAATGGAAAGTAAAGTAGTATAAGTGGGGTTGAAATTGAATTGTGGTAGGATATTGATATACAGTAGAAGTGGGGTAGGAGTGTTTGATTTAAAATTAATAAAAGGTTTGTTTTTTTAGACATGGGACTGAATTGAGCGGACGCCCGAAATGGAAAGATGGGGCTGAATTGAGCGGACGTAGGGAGTATACATTATGTGCTAAAATATACAGATTTTTTTTTTTGTATATTTTACACAAATTATAACATAACCACACCTAAAATGTACAGATTTTTAGTCAACTTTATGCGACTGGAGTATTCTTTTTTCGTAATTGTCTCTCCCATATTATTTCTCCCATATTGTTTCTCCATGTCACCTTCCCATTAAATATTGTATTCCTCCATCCATCCGAAAAGTAGTAAAATTTTCCGGATTTCAGCACTTTTGTTCTAGAAAAGCTTTCAAAAGACACATTATGCTCGATGGTGAAGTTGTCTAAGAATAAAGCAAAATGGAGACAGGAATTGTATGTTGAAGATGACTGGAATCTGGAAATGGGTGGACTTGGACATATATGCCTGGTAAATAAGATACGTAGCCATCAGAATGAGTTGAGATTGCAGTAATCTGAAAACCTTTTAGATTCCTGATTGCTGTCAATCCCATTCCCTACCTACAATGTATACTTGTCTTCCAAGGATTTCATAATCATTAACCTTTAACCATGTCACTGTTCCAAAAGATCCTACATTAGAGTTCATGGCACAGTTCTTAACCTGGTAAAAGGACACAAATACGCAGATCCGATACTTATAAAGAACGTATGCTTCGCAGAGCAAATCAACAAAATACATGAGAAATTGCTTACAAATAGAACAGGATAGTTTACAGAATAGAGAATCAGAAACCACAAAGTCGATTTACAAATATAAAGAAAATGGCAGAAAAAATGCAATCTATTCATTCAGGAGCAAAGTGTACAACTGTTTCTACACTTCACTAACATAAACTCGGGATTCCTATAAAAATAAATTGCAGCAGCAGCAAAGGGATATGAACCTATAATGTTTGTGTAAAAAAGCAAGGGACTGATACTTCTTGCTCAACAAATAATCTACACCTTCTAGGATATTTTTGTTACAAGCTGTGGAATTTGAGTTGGAAGATTCCAACTTCATACAACAAGCATTCCCAGATGGGTCAGCTTTCAGGACTCCCATGGCTCCATCATCCAGAGAAACCTCGACTGATGTAGCTGCCCTCGAGTATGGAGGTCCATTTACAAATGGTTGAGATCTCCAAGAGTCACGAATTTTACGAATTTCCAAATGATTTTCTCCCTCTAATGGTTTTTATTGTGTATTAAAAAAGTTAGCTAGATCAACAACAGGTGGACTATTGTCTTGATGCTGTTTAACTATGGAAAGAATGCTACCTTCACATGTAGTAGATCAACGGTAGTAGGCCATATGCCTTGTGGACCTAAAAGGAGAAGCATCAAGTGGAGAGGATTTATTTGCTTGAGGTGTAGGGTTAACAGGTTTCTTCTTCTCAAGTTTTGTTTCAGAACGGAGCCAAGACTCAACCACTGAGAGTAAGTTTGCCTTCTCCTTCAGCTCCTTGAGCTCAGGTAGTTTCTCTGACCTCTTCAATGTACCATCTTGCACATAAACTAAATCAGTTGCCCACGTCTCCAGCCCATCAAATATGTGGGTTGCATATACAACAGTTGCTCCTCTCTGAAACCATGACAACAACGTTACTTTGGATTATAACGTTAAAAGAAATAGGTTGAAATTTGAAAATATAGTCATATGGACACCACAAATTCTTCCGCTGTCTCTGGCATAGACTATGCCGCATAGTGACATGTCGTATGCAAACAACTTTTAAAAACAAAAAATAGAATATGAGATTTCCATTCAGACTATGAGCCTCAACTGTGCATAATTGCATATAAAGTCCCCGTGTCCTAATTGTTGCACATAATAATTTTGGGGTTGAGAAACTCTGCACCAAATATCCCATATTTCTTCAAAAATTTCAGATAAATTCTCTAAACTGGAAACATGGGGGTGCAAGTTACATGTAACACGTGCAGTGTTCATGTGCAATCTCTCTCTGTACTACCACCATAAATAATTCTTAGCAACTAGCTTATCAAGCTGTTGCATACAGCAGAAGCAGGCAGCTTAGGATGCAGTATTAAAGTATGAATACAGGAAAAGGCAGGAAAGAATACCAGCTCACACTCTTCCTTGAAGAACTCGAGCAAATCCATTCTAGCCACAACATCCAGATCAACTGTGACCTCATCTAATAAAAGAACCTAGATAAACCAACTTAAGGTTAGAAAGGTGTTAAAAATGAGACAGATGTAGGTATCACTTTTTAGCATGGGATCTACATCTACATCTTTTGTCATATGAACATAAGGATTATTAGGTTTGGTTCAAAATTCAGTAACTTAAGCAACATCAAATAAGTTCAGACATCTCCCCAGAAAAGCAATAGAAAGGAATTTCAGGGCGAAATAAACAGTTCAGAAATGAACAGCAAAACATGATACAATGAATGCCACATGAATTTACCATAGCGGATCTTTTACCAGGATTTGAACATATCATAACTATCAACATTCAGGATGAAAGAATCTCCAAACTTATCATAAGAACAAAGATATATTCTTGACAGTATACAGGTAGCCGTACCACCACATGAAAATAACAATTAAGGATTTAGACATTCGATAGTGCTATTTGGTACTAGGTCAAAGTGTCACAGTTCGTGTGGTGTTTCAAAAAAAGAATTTGGGGAGTTCATCACATGCACACAGACAACAACTAATCTAAGGTCAACCAGTACACAGCGTCTCTTCTACTTAGAGGTTTACAGGATTTATGTATCCAATTTCATTCATCCCACGGGTGGCCATAATGCTTTGATTATGGAAAAGTGAAAGATTGTCACCTTGTAAGGATGAAGGAGGCCCATGCAAATCTGAACTCGACGCCTTTGACCATCGGAAACCTTGTGCATCCTCCAACGAAGATCAATATCCAGAAGCTCAATCAGCTTCTCCCGTCTAGCAGGATCAACTCCTTCAACTGGATCATAACAAGATGGGGGATTTTGTCAGTAATGTCGGCGTGTTCCAGTAGAGTTCAAATAGAAGTGATCATCTTTTCCAACTAAATGAACAATATTAAGTACTATCATCTTTAATGAATTCGATTCTCGCAATAACTAGATGAAAATTTCAGCCCAGATACCAGATTGTAATAGTTAAACTGTCACAGTGATGCATTTTCTTTTAAAAACCAATTTGAAACTTGAAAAAGCAGTATGGCAAAGTAAAGCTTGTACACACCTCCAAATATCATATGCTCAGCAGAAAAGTCCCCTTGCAGCGGCAAGTCTCCCTAAAATTTGGCCAAAAATGTAAACTCAAAATGTATGGAACCAGCGAAAACATAGTGAGAATAAGACAGTCACAGTTAATAAGAACTGAAAACGAGCTCCTAACAAAACTTGGTGAACACATATTCAGGTTCAACAGTTTGACGAGAAAAATTGTTCATTAGTGACAAGGCAAAAAAGGAAAAACATAGCTACCAATTACCATAAATTCAATCCGAGTTTAGGCAGTAGTGCAACAATATAAGCTATCATCACCAGATTTAAGAGCAATGTAGGCTATTAAATTACAAAATTGAGCTAATACATTCAAGTGCCAGCTCAAGCAATAAAAAACACATTAAGGATCACTAAAAAAAATCGAAAAACACGGGGCAAAAGGTAATTGAAAGCTAAAGGAAAGTAACTCACAGCAGAGCCAACAGTTTTACTCCAGGACTCTCCCAAATAAGCCAATTCACCATCACAAACGAGCTTGGTATCATGAAATGCCGAAGAATCGAGCACCCTAACCACATCTCTCCCACCCACCATATGCTTCCCAGCCAATATCCTCAACAACGTCGTCTTCCCTAAAAAATCCAAACAAAATAATTCATCCCCACAATAATCTCAATCATAATCAACATCAATCAATCAAAACATGAGAAGCGAAAGAATACCAGATCCATTAGCGCCGACGAGGAGGCAACGCGATCGAGGGGCAATTTTGAGATCAAATTGGAAGAACAAGGGGTTGGTCGGATCGTAGGAGAATTGCATGCCATTTACTTGAATGCACTGGGATTGTTGCTCCATTTTTTGATCTGGATTTTGGTTATGAGAATTTTGTTGCTTTGTTTGAGTATTTATTGTAGAGGCAAAGAGCAGGAAATGTGAGAATTTGGGCGCTACCGACTACCTACTTTTTGTTAATGGGCGATGGCGGGTGAATAGGCTATCCACGGATTCAGATCAAAATGGTTGGGATTTTATATGGACTAAACGCTACGGCCACGTCGCCCTTGGACATCTGCATTAACAATGCAATGTTTATGGTTGTTACCCTACAAAGCATCACTACATGTAGGGGTCGGGCCGTCGGGCGAAGCCGATAGGTTACGATGATGTAGATGTTATTTTTCAAACTTTAGGTGGAACGTGGTGCTGTTAAACGAGTCGAGCCGTTTATACTTGGCTCGAGCTCAATTGAGGTTTACCGAGCTTTATTGAACTGAGCGACCTCGGCTTATTAAACTAACGAACACAAAACAAGGCTCAGGCGAGCCGAACTCTCGGTAAGGCTCGGCTCGCATAACTGCACTAGTGGAACGCACAAAGTATTATACTTTGTGTTAGAACATATATGGTTAAGGGTGTTTGGCCGTCATAGTGTGTATACATATAGACAGTTTGATTCAAAACTTGCTCGACGCGAAATGTCTATCATTTTCGAAAGTTCAGTTGCAAAGTATTGTTTGAAAATTCAGGTATCGCAATCGCACCCGTCACACTATGTCTACACACCTATCTACATGACCGCAAAAGTATTCTGTAGACCGGGTCATGAGAATTCGATAGACCATGTGGTTTGAGAATTGAATTGCACCGCATCATTCATTATTGCACGTGAATACGTGATCCACAGTTTCAAGCTCGACCAACAAAATATGTGGTTAATTCGAAATTTTGAAAATGCGTCCTAA